>JAVCKU010000139.1:8826922-8838462 GCA_032273985.1 Hypsolebias coamazonicus | reverse complement strand
CCCCCCCCCCCCCCCCCAAAAAAACAACAACTAAAGATTAGCTAAAAAGGCAGAAATAACCTTAACCTACGAAAAAAAGTAGAAAGAGCAGAAATGAGCTAAAAATTGTGGAATTAGCTGAAAAAGCTACAATTTGCATAAAACAGGAAAACAGTAGCTGAAATAGCAAACTAAGCTGAAAAAACTGAAAGGATCATAAGAAGCTGAAATTAGCAGAAAGAAGTTAGTGTAATTAGGCTGAAAGTAGCAAAAATTGACCACGAAAATCTTTAACTGAAAAAGCTGAAATTATTATTTTTTTTTAAATGGTAAAAATGTAGCTGAAAATGTTGAACTAGCTTAACTTAGCAGAAGAAAGCAGAAAAAAAAAACATGTTTGCCCAATTAGGCTGAAAGAAGCAGAAATTAGCAAGAAAATGTGGAAACTATGTAGCAAAAAAAGCTGAAATTAGCATAAAACTAGCTTAAAAAAAGTAGCTAAAAGGAATTACTAGAAGGACATGGAGAGAGCATGTTTTTGCTGTTAGGCTGAAAAAAGTTTAAATGAGTGCAGTAAATGTGGAATTAGCTGGCAAGGCTAAAATTAGCATAAAACAACTAAATAATAACTGAAATTGCAGAAAAAGATGAAACTTGCAGAAATGACCTGAAAGGAGCATAACAAACTGAAATTAGCAGAATAAAGTTGGAAGAAGCCCAAATATGTTGTAGTTAGCAGAAAGGATCGGAAAGGAGCACAAAACAGCTGGGAAAAAAAAAAAAAACAGCTGAAAGTAACTAAAAAAAATATTAAATTTGCACAAGGAAGCTGAAAGAATGTGAACCAGCACAAAAAGTGAAAAGAGCAGTAAAAGGTTCTAAAGATCTGAAGGATGTAAAATGAGCTCAATTAATGTCCTATGAGAAAAAAAAAATGTCAGGAAAGGCTAAATATTTCAAACAGCTAAATTTGCACCAATACTAAAAGTCCTACAAGGATTGTCCTGAAACAGCTGGAAGTTTTTATATGATTTGTCGAAATAGCACAAAAACTGCAGGACGAGAACTGTGCTGAAAAATGTACGGAAGAAAAATGGATCACAATAATGTTTCATAAACAGGTCCATGATTAGGAAATAACAAAACATTGCAGAAATAAATAAAATAAAATAAAAGACCACATTTTTTTTTATAACTTGCCACTGAAAGACAAGGGAAGTTTTAGTCCGTGTATCGAACTGTTAGCAAAACATCTCATAAACTACGGAAGGGATTTTAATGAAACTTTCAGAAAGTAATCATAGGATTTATCTCAATAACTGATTAACATCTGAAGTCAATCCAATGTAAGTTGGCCCACACATCCTGTCTACATTGGCCAGCAGAGAAATAGATGTAGCTCAGTCAATTTTACAAATATTGTTATATTTTCGTGGTAGAAGTCAATAGTCATTCACAACACATACAATGAATTTTTCCATTTTTCAATTAAAATATATATATTTTTTATCAGATTATATATTATCTTACTGAAATATGTGATGATTTGTATTAAAGTTCTTACAGAATAGAATCCTTTCATGTGTTAAAATAAGTTTTAGTCACACGCCGGCACTACCGACACACGTGGTTCGAAACTTTTAGAATGAGGATCATTGGCAGAGAGCTGGTCACATGATGTCATACAGGGACTTCCCATTCGTCGGCGGTGACAACCACTTCCAGGAGGTGTGGCCAGATCCAAAGAAATGTGTGTTGATCAGGGTTCAGCGACATTTCTTGGGATCTTGTGGCGTCTCAGGATGGCCCAGCGCTGTAGTGGTTTCGTACCTTAGTTAAAATAAACCTTCTAGTATGGATGACAATCACTTCTCTTGAGCCTGATTCAGATTTATGATCATATCTTACAAAATATTGCAACATATTGTCCAAACCATTCCTAAGGTTTGACCAAAACTGTTATTCAGTAATTACATTTTTCCAACGTAAGATGACTTAAGTTTTAAATTTTGGCAAAGTGCCTGTTTTTTTAATGAAAGTCTGTGCCTTTAATTTGATTTTTGTCTTTTCTTTTTTTTATATATATATAACTGGATAGCGTGCACCCTTTACAATTTAACTCATAAGTAATAATGCTCTTTAAGTGTCCTCAGGCAATGCTAACTAAGCAGTGGACATTTAATTAAAAAGGAAAATCGGGCTACCCGTGTAATTTTGCATATTTGACATAGTTCCTGAACTTGAATGTGTTTAAAATCATCACTGTGTTATTTGTTGTTGATGTGAAACGTCAACAGCCTCGAGCCAAATTAAGACGTATACACACAGTTAGGATCCTAACTGAGGACGTCACTGAATCAGGAATGGAAACTGCCCTCGGCTCAGAATTTTTAAAAGCATCTAGTCTCTCTGTCTGTGGAGTTGGAAGTTTGATAAGCATGAACGGAAAATGAAATAATCTAAAGTTACTGTCGTTAGTGGGCTCTAGGAGTTTTGTGGAAAACCCACACATTTCTTGAAATGGGGTGATGCGGAAAGGGTTTAACAAAAAATATCTTACGTGTTGCAGATCGCTCTTTGAATGACCTCACTTGGGAGGAATAGTTTAATTGTGACCAAACTGATGAGCTCATGGCCCCAACCTGCAACAGGAGTGTGACAGTTAGCTGCTGCTGTCTGTATTTGCAGAAATTTTCTGTAAACAGCGAAATGTAAAATTCACAGCAATGTGCACATTTATAAACCAGCACTTGCATGAAAATATACACAATTTTAGAGTCGTTGCCTCAGTCCAACTCAGATTAGCTCAATTCAGTCAGAATTAAACTCTGTCTCTCCAAACAGAGGTTATTCAAAGAGCCATCTATAAACGGTAAGATATAAATTGTTCATAACCTTTACACAGAACACTTCTTCAAAAGATCTGAACTATAACTGTTTTTTTTTTTTTAACAAAAAGCTGAAGGCTCTTCTATAATTTGTAATAACCTTAGAAAGCACTCTGCTACTCTGTTCCATCAAGCTGTGCTGACTAAGTTTATTAATGATAAAATAAATGTTTTGGGGCACCTGCATGCTTTTTAACACCTTTTTTAAATCATCTCAGCACTAATTAACTGCAGCTTTGCATTCATTCTAAGTTGGCAGCTCATAATTATGTTTTTTTATTTGGTGCTTCACGTGTGTGGAGGCTGAATTTGATGTTAAGAAATCTGAATAAAGTTTTTACAAAGCAAAATACTTATTTATAAATACAACCTGCAACCAAAGTCACCGGCTTGAGCCTCTGTTTAAAATATATAATTACCGTATTTTTTGGATTATAAGGCGCATTAAGCAAAACAAGTTCATTTTGACAGATTTTTGAGCACCGTGCACCACATACCATCTGTTGGAGGTCAGTAAGCACAACCAGAATTAATACATAAGGCACACCGGATTTTAAGTGTGCCTTATAGTCTGAAAAGTACGGTAATCTTCCTGCATTATTTAGGACGGCAACTTAACATAAACCAATTATTGTCAGGGACAATCATGCAGAGGAGCAAATCTGCATTGCACGATGGACAATATAGCTTTAAAATGTCACTTTTTGACAAAGCATTGCTATGTATCTCAGCCAAAACACATTATTACAACAAAAAATAAAAAGGCAAACAAAATACAATAACTGTAATAATTGGGCTTGTGGGAGCTGCATGATTTAGGGCTAGAATATGTTTGTCTTAGATTAGGTTTGAGTCTCCCTCCAGTTTATTCATGTTTTCATTGATAGCTGAGGAAACAAAATAGTTAGTTTAAACTGCAAAAAACATTACCCCCAACACACACAGATTGTTTTTTTTTTCCTACACAGTGTAGATAACTTCTCCCACAGATTTCAAAACAATATTATGTTTTATTGAATGACGATTCATGACGGAGAGTGCAACTAACCTGAAAGTTAAGCTAAAGGAGAAAAAAAAACATGCCTATTTGTGGCTTTTTTTAAATAAAGAAGCAAAGATTTGGACTATCATTGGTTTGACTGCCTGTACTTATGTCCTTTCATGGGCTTAGGAGGAAAATTAAAATGCATTTCACCAGGAAAGTGGGGGAATCGGTGGGTTGCAGGTGCAGAAACTTGAGAAAAAGCTTATCTTTTCCACAGACAAGAAATAGTCTTTCAAGGACGCACAAACTCAAACACCCACAATTATTACTGGAATTGTGAGAAGTCTTTAATGGGGTAATTATTAAAGAACTCCAGAGTCATGATGTGAAGGACAGGGCAAAGGCAGACTGCATTCAAGAAGCAACGTGTAGGCGAGTGAGAGGATTTAGTACTTTTAGTGCACATTTCCTAACTTGCCTGGAAGTGACAGGCAAGAAAAGGCTGACACAAGACCATGCAGGGGATTTTACTGTTGTCCCTCATCGTTGGGTGCTTTATGAGGCCTGAAATAAGTGCAAGGATTTCAAATCTTGTGCTGATTATTCAAAATACCGTGCTGTGTCGAGTATTAAAGAGACCGCTAAGGCTCATTTATTGAAATATTCAAACATTTTTATTATGAGTATCTAAAACTGATTCGCTCAGACACTGTCAGGATGGGTGCATATGTTGTTCTAAAACCTGTGTACACTTTTATGTTTTGATGCTTTCCAGATGTGGACGCTGCCCAATTCCATAGGCTTAATGCACCCCTACACCATCAGCGAGGCTGGCTTTGAACTGTGCTGCTAGCTGGTCCGCCTATTCTTTAGTATGAATAACATGGTGTTCTGGGGTTACAAAAATAATGTCATAATTGAAACTACCTGACCTCTGAACAGTTTTCCACTTTGCCTCAGTCCATTTTGACTGAGCCTTGTCCCAGAGAAGACAAACGTGTTACTGGATGACATTCACGTGACTTTTTCTTTGCATTTGAGACCTATAAGCAGCATTTGTGGGATTCCTAGTTTTCTGCCATAACCACCACCTCCCACAGCTGACACTCAACCAGTCAACCACACCTGCACCTCATTTCCTACCGTCACTTCTGCACTAATTAAATCCCTGCCAGACGTTCAACCAAAACTGAACTTTGTGAAACTTAGACTAACCTTTGAGATTTTTGCCCGTTTGTCCAGTTCTGCTATGCCGTGTCTCCTCGATGTCCTCCTGGCCTCTCGTGACTTCGTCTGGACCACAGACCTGAACACCAAGACTCAGCTTGAATCCAACTCTGGACTCCACAATCCAAACACCCTCAACTGCTTTACTCACCTCTCACCTTTACCATCGAAAAAACTAGGACCTTGCATCTCCCCCTCTCCAATACGACCTGAAAAACAAACTAGCGTGAGGATATTATACAAACATCTACTGAACCTGAAAATCAAACATCATACTCACCTGGTCTCCCACTTTTTTCCGCAGCCAAACGCCTGATCCTCGCACAGTAAATAAAAGCACATTTTTATCATCTGTGTCTGAGTCTCTTCAGTCTGCCACTGTGGGGTCATTCAACCTACAATCATGTTAGCATTTGTGGATGACAGTGATTTATGAGTGTTTTTGAGCCCACGCAGTCATGTCCATAACAGAATCAGACTGGTTTTAATGCTGTGCCACCCAAGGGCCCAGAGATCACGGGTGTTCAGTGTTTGCTTTCAGCTTTAACCTTTGAGTTCAGAGATTTCTTGAGATTCTTAAAATATTTTAGGGATTATTTAACTATTGATCTTCCAATTTTCTGTTGAGGAACATTATTCTGGACTGCTGAACCTCTGACCAGCTTTACTTCTGGAGGCAGTCAGTTCTCTTTCTGATTCATTTCTGTCTTTCCATCCATTATCTTTACACACGTCTTCCTTTTCGGACCACGGGGGTCACTGGTGCTCATATCCAGCAGTCACTGTTCGAGAGGCGGGAGACACCCTGGACAGGTCTTCAGTCCATCATAGGGACACATAGAGACAAACGAGACAAACAACCATTTACTCTCTCACCTAGGGACAATTTAGAGTTACTAATCAGTCTAACATGTAAGTTTTTGGTCTGTGGGAGGAAACCAGAGTACCTGGAGAAAACCCACGCATGCACGGAGCAAACATGCAAACTCCACTCAGAAAGGTCCCGGGCTGGGATTTGAACCAGCGACCATTTTATATGTTCACAGTGTTTCACTGTGAAACCAATAATTTAACTTGACAATTTTAGATAATTTCACGTTTTGATTTCTCTCTTTCAGTCTCGATGAAGACGGTCGCTTTCACCCGCTCCTCCCTCCCTCATGCTTTTTTGCTCTCTTGTCCTGTGAACCTCCTCACAGCCTCCCTCTACACATCTTCTGAATTGAAAATATATTATGGATATGGTCAGCTGGTCTCTCAGTGCAAATTATATATATATACATGTATATATTTTCTACCAGAAGACAGGGTCCGGGAGAACCCTCATATCCTGATGGGACACATGTTTGGAAGATGATGTACCTGTCTGTGCTGTCTGTTGAGGATGTAAAAGACATACATAATTGAACTTATGATAACAGGGTTTCTGATTTTTTGGAATCTGTGGATAAATGGGTTATTGGCTATTAAGGAAGACGTTGGCAGCAATTTTGGCAATAGTAAAGCTACATACTACATGCGTCAAGCTCTCAGACTAATATGCTTTGTGAGCTGAACCGTTAAGCTGGATGTGATTTCTTAGAATCGTGAGCCACTTGCAGCTCCTAGGGCTCGCCAGCATGAAGGAATCAACCTTGGAGAAAGATAATGAGCACGGACCGGTGGAATGTCCACGGATCTAGCTGTTTGGATTTGCCATTGAGTGCACCAGTAGAACTGAAGGCAGACATGTCAGTAGAGTCTGCCTGCCCTGTCACTGTACCATCATATCAGAACTTTGGAACTTTCTGGAGTGTCCTTGGACAACTCACTGCCTTTGTTGATCTTCTATGCATAAATGTATTATGTCATTGTATGTAGCTGTTCATGTTGCAAGGTCTTTTTTTTTTTTGCATCTTTTACATTGTGCCCTGGCCAGGACATGGTGTGAGACATGATTTTTTTTTAAACTTCCTCCACCTGATTTACTCCTTATGTTGTATGTAACAGGTCTCTCTTGTAAATTCTTGTTCTAGAATTGCGCCGCTCAAGGTGGCTGCATGTTGCAGCAGCGCTGTTACTTTCATTCAGAGATTTTGCTTTTGGAAACTTTAATTCCTCTTTTTCTGGATGTAAGTCACCTTTTTTGGATGATTGTTTCCTCTGGTATCAGATGCTGTGCAGCTGGAAGGATTTTTACTGAAACTGTTTTTTAGTTTTGGACATTTGATATGATGCGTAACTATCAGGCAATGACAGTTTTCTACAACCAACAGCAGCTGATTAACATCTCATAAGCTCAAATCCTATCTTAACTACATCCCCAAATCTCAAATGAGTTGAAAAGGATGGTCTGTGGATGCATTCTCATCTACCTGCTGGCTGTGCTCGAGTGCCTGACCATTGAGATCCTGGAACTAGCAGGAAACACGGCTCGTGACAGCAGGACAGGATTGTCCCTCTGCACCTGCAGCTGGCTGTCCGCAGTGACGAGGAGCTTGGCAGGCTGCTGGGAGGAGTGACCATCGCTCTGGGAGGAGTTCTGACCGGCATTTGAGCGGTCCTACGGCCCGGGGGAACCGAGAGGCCAGCTGAGTCTGGGTGGACGGTTCGGATGGCATCTGCAGCCAGTTTCTTAGGATCCACTGTGGGATGGACCTTTACAAGAGATCCTTTCTGCCTACAGCCATCAGCATCTATAACATATCTTAATGAAATGAGGATAACGAGTTACAACAACAAATAATTTCCCTTTGGGATTAATAAAGTATTTTGAATTGAATTGAAATGAATCCCTGAGGCTCAATGGAAACTAACCTGTATAAATAAAAGCTGAATAAATGACATTTTACATTTTACATAATGTCCTAACTTTCTGGGGAAAATGGTTTGTATTATTATTTTTTCCCATTAGACCTGAGGGTATTGGGAAAACTCCCAGGGCTTCAGTCGTGAATGTTCAGGTCTGATGACATCTAATGGATTGGAGGTAGATTTTATGAAATGCCAGCTGAAATGAGAACAAACATGTATGAGGAAACTGCTGTGAAAAACAACTGTGAGAGCCATGAGAGCCAAAGCACAGCGGTCTTTATCGGATTTTATCGCTGGCACCCGAACACAACAGTCTGAAGACCTTTCCTTTATGTGATCCAGAGGTTACGTGGCATTGGAGAACCACACAGTCTCTTTTGGCCACCACCTCACTGGTCAGGGGACTCAAACAAGTCCCTTTTGGCTAATTATGTCCCTGCTTCATCTTCTTCTCATCCTCGAATTGAACCCAGCTCAGGATCATCCACACAAATGTATTCACGGGTTTCTCTCCATGGAATCTGATTCACATACTCTATATGTCATTAAAAAAAAAAACAGAGTGCCACAGTGAGAGTAGTGTTTTGTCGAGCGAATGAGTTTCTGATTTACATAGATTATAACGCGGTGCTACTTGACATTCATATAATAGTGTTAACATTAAGCCTTCTCTACGTAGCTGGTTGCTCATAGTGAAATCTCAGATCCCCGCTGCACTCGGTGCAGATTTGATGCGTTTGTTTCGAGCACACGCTGTAAGGTTGAAGGACATAATAAATGGTGGCGAGGTTGATCCTACGATTGTCTTCAGCTCCAACTATTCAGCACTTCACACAGTCCGCCGGCTTTGTTGTGAAGGACGGTGTCAGAAATGACAACCCCTTTCTTTGTTGGGAGGACGAAAAAAAAAAAGCCCTTCAACCTTCATGTTAATATCTTTCAGCTCTTAAAAAGAAGATCAAATAAAAGAACATGCAGTTACAAACATAAACAAGAAGTAGGAACACATGTTGCCCATTCACCAAATTTCATGCTCATTAACCCAGGTATGGATCCAACAATGTTCAGTCAGGTCATCTGGACCGTTTCTTTTGTTGCCGAGACGTTTCATCCGTCATCCGAAGGACTTCCTCAGTCTGTGGAGCCACCAACCCAAACTGAATCTCACAAATAGCACACTCCCAGAAGTGGGGAAGATAACAGTTTGCTGGCGATAAGATGGCCTCCGGGAGCCGCCCTCTCCACCGTCAACTCCTCTAAGGTCGCCATGCAAAAGTGGTTCAAAATACCAACATCCAGATGACCTGACTGAACATTATTGGATGTATATCTGGATCAATGAGCATGAACGTTGGTGTTTTGAACCACTTTGGCATGGCTGCCTTTGAGGAGTTGATGGGCTCCAGAGGCCATCTTATCACCAGCAAACTGTTGTTGTTGTTTCACTCTGGGAATGAGCTGTTCGTGGGATTCAGTTTGGTTTGGTAGGGTCCTCAGACTGAAGAAGTCCTTTGGATAAAGGACAAAACGTCTCGGCAACAAAAGAAACTGCCCAGATGACCTGACTGAACAGTTTTGCATATTAGCCATTGCTTTGCTTGCCAACGTTTTTAATGTGTTATCTGTTAACGCTCACAGTATGCAATGGGGTGACTCTGAGCCTACTCATGAGGTATTTTGCTAACACACACACTTAGGCAATTCTTTCAGCAGTGGGTCATGACTGTTGAATAAACCGACTCAGGCCTCCGAGAATTTTCTTGAAGGATTGGACTTTAGTCTTTTTTGTAGTTCAGGAAAAACAAACAAAATTCCTCCAGATTGATTTTAAAATATTCATGACTTTGTTCATCAAGTTGCACTTTTTAAGCAAAACTCATTGCGGGCACGCCTGAGAGGTTGGAAAGCATTACAAGAATATACTTTGAAAAGGGAGAAGGGCGCGTTCGCAGATACTGTAGCAATTACCGTGGTGAGGAGGAAATGGGGTGAAAGAAGATTACGAAGCAAATCCCTCTACAGTGGACCTGAGAAGCTGATGATATACAGCTGACGTAACCCAACGATACAGAGCTCTAATTATACTTTCATCAGGATGGAAGGAGGTTTGAGGAATGTTTAGAGGCTCGCTTCATTTTATCCTGTCGATTCATCCATCAATCTATCTATCCGTGGATTCAGTCGAACGTGGAGCAAACATGTTTTTGCTCATTTCTCTGTGCATTTGTCTGTACCGCTAGAATGTCTCATGAAACACTGAACAGATTTTAATGAACTTTCAGAAAGATTAGATAAACATCCGCAATTGATTTAACTTTTAAAGTTAACAGAGTTCAAGATGGCTGCCAAAGCCTTCTGACTGAATACAACAATTACTTTAAATTAGCCAGTTTTATATACATGGAGGTACAATTTGATGTGGTAATAGATTAGTATTGTCCCCAACACAGTTTGAGCACAACACCTTAAAGTTAACTTTTGGAGTTAACCTTGTGGGCATCAGCAAGAGCCATTCATGGAATGGATTTTATTAAAACTTTTAGGAAAGTAATACTGGATGATCGTCTGCAACTTGATAACTTTTAGTCTACTCAAAATTTGGTGTTGTAGAAGCTGAGATTCATTCACAAGACATAATCCAAGCACATGCCAAGCAAGATGTCGCAATATAGCATGAGACTGAGCATGGCTCTAGTTTCAAGGCTTGAAACAAAAATAGTGATAATTGTTATTTCTCAGCATTAAATAATCTTAATCTAAAACTATTGTGAAAGGTGGCAGATGGCTTGCATTCATTCAGCAAATGCCGGGCCTGTAATTGTCCCCCGTCACAGAACGAAAAAAGGGGATTGGAAATATTCTTTGTCTGTCCGGGCATGTGAGAAAAAAATCATTTTGAAAACTGGGGTGCCGGGTCAAAATCAAAGATGTCCGCCACCATCTATATGTAACCTTTGTGAGTAGAATAACTTGAAAAATAAGCAAAGGGAGAACGCTTCCTCCTAATCTCTGCACTGCAGCGGAGAAGTGGGCGTGGCCGAAAGCACTGGCAGGTGACAGAGCTGAACTCATGACATGCTGTGATCTTTTAAAGCGTTTAGAAACATTGTTTAGAATATTGCAAGAGTGGGAAGGGTTTAAAATGCCTTAAATGTACTACTGTACTTGTACTACGATACATACTTAATGGTTTTTCACTTATCGTGGGGCTTCAGGGTACGGATCCACCGCGATAAACGAGGAACTACTGTATATACACATTCTTCGGTCCGGGAGCCTTTCTGGGTGGAGTTCGCATGTTCTCTGTGCATGTGTGGGTTTTCTCCGGGTACTCCGGTTTCCTCCCACAGACCACAAACATGCATGTTAGACTGATTGGTAATTCTAAATTGCTCCTAGGTGTGAGTGAGAGAGTAGATGGTTGTTTGTCTCGTTTGTCTCTATGTGGCCGTGTGATGGACTGGAGACATGTCCAGGATGTCCCCTGCCTCTCACATAGTGATGGCTGGCTATGGACACCAGCGACCTCTGCGACCCAAAAAGGAAGAAGCGGGTAAAAACAATGGATGTATTGATATATATATGTATTGAGATATATACATATATATATATATATATATATATACATATATATACATATATATATATATACATATATATACATATAT
>JAVCKU010000139.1:8806569-8824091 GCA_032273985.1 Hypsolebias coamazonicus | reverse complement strand
AAAAAAAAAAAAACAGCTTGGCTCAAAGGCAGTGCCAAAGCAAAGTTGGAAAAACGTTTTTTGTGATAGGCTTTTAGACATCTTATGAATTATTTTCAGCATCTTTGCTCCAGCGTCTTGTAAGCTGCATCACAGTGTGTCTGACGATGATTAATTTATACTGTATCTGTATTTGCAGCTGGCACTGAAATGTTGGGAAAACACAATTGGAAGACACAATTACAGGCCAATTAATTAAAGGACAAAAATATATATTTAGTTTCAAGGCCTAAAGCTCCTCAGTGTTAATCTGTTCTGTGGGCTAAAATTAAAAAACAGTCTGCTTGTGTACTGTTTGAACATTTGTAGCCGTTAGTTATTATTATTTTTTTTACAATGCTGCAGCCGTTTGGTCTGCAGCTTTGTAAAATAAAGTCAGCTGAAAGGCTGCCGCGATGAATGAGTTTGCAAAAACACTAGCCAGCAAACTAAATGTGCCTCATGGAAGAGAACGTCATGAGAATTACGTCCACATAAATGTTTGGACATATAGCAATAAAGTCAAACAGTGTTTTGTTTGACAGCGTTCAGTCGGGTCATCTGGACGGTTTCTTTTTTCTTTTGTTGAGACGTTTCATCCTTCATCCAAAGGACTTCATCAGTCTGAGGAGCTAAGTTTGTTGTGGCTCCTCGGTCTGATGAAGTCCTTTGGATGAAGGACGAAACGTCTCAACAAAGAAACCATTCAGATGACCCGACTGAACTTTGCTGGATTTTTAATCTGGATTATAGAAGCATTTTGTTTGGTTTTACGAACAAAAATAAACAGACGACTGATTAATAACCCATTCTCACCTGTTTGCTTTTACTTTCCAAGTGCTGCACAAACATTTACAAAACACAGTGCGTATTTATTTATTTTTTCTTTATATATATATATTTTTTAAACAAGAAGACACAAACCTGTGATCTGCAACCAAAGCAGGACGTTAACTCTCTCAGATAATTTTTTTTATTGGCCGCTGCAGTGAAAGGTGAGGGATCACGCATATGAATTTATGCGTGTTAGCTAAATATTTCATGAACAACAAGAAGGAATATTCTGAAATGGGATGCACGTGTATTTGATTAATTTTTTAGAGTTGATTCGCAGGGGTTCCCAACCCTAATCCTTGAGGAACACCAACCTGCATGTTTTAGTTGTTTATCTGCTCAGACACATCTGATTTGAATGAATGGGTGATTAACAGGCTTCTGCAGAACATGAGGAAGTAATTAAGTCACTGAATCAGGTGTGTTGAAGCAGGGAAACAACTAATATACAGTATGCATAATGGTGTTCCTCAAGGACCAGGGTTGGGAACTGCTGGATTAGAGATGACTGCCACAGACTAGCATAAAAAATGTCTGAATCAGTAAATCTTACACAGGTAAAACTTTGGTGTGGTAGTAGTTGAGAGTCGATTCCAATTTACACTTTACGTATTCAATCATCGCACATAACCTTGTTTTTGAGATTTGACCAGAAAAAACTAAAATAGCCTATTTCTATGAATAAGATGCTAAAGTCATGTGAGGGTGGGTGTTGTGCAATCAAGGAATGTTGGATCTTTAATTATTTTATGTTTTTGATTTTTATGAGGGGAGTTAAAAATTTTTATTGGGCTTTTTAAGATTTTCCTGAACTGTCTCAAATTGATGAAACTTTTTTAAGCAAAGCTTTAGGTCACATCAATCCATGGTTACGTTATATTGTTATAGTTCTGGCAACAGCTGAATTAGCCCATCCACATTTTAGCTTTAAATCAAATAAAATACAAACCACTGATTAAAAACCAGAAACATACAGAAAGTTTCACTTTATGTGTTTTGCATTTTAAATTCTCATTTGTGTCTTAAAAACAAATCAAAGTCTGATATTATGAAACATGGGATGGATGCGATATATAAATCAGATTTTTACCTTGAACCCACACAGGGCAGAGTCAGTGAGATGAGAAGCCGAATTTGACTGAAAAAACACAAAAAATGACAAATGCATAAAGGTTAGAGGAAATAAACAACAGACTGTAAACTCAACACAGTGGAGGTGGCAGTGGATGAACTTATTGCTCTGCTGATCCGATGTTAAATAGTCAGCTGGGAAGAAATGCTGAAGTGTTGTCTTTTACATTCACATCTTATATTGCCACGGAGGTAGAATCTAATGTGAAGCACAACTAGAGAAATTGCATTTCCTGCAAAAATGCAGTGTGAATGCTTATTGCTGAAGAACTTGCTGAAAAACAGCTGAAATTAGCTAAAAAAAAAAAAAAAGGCTGAAATGTTTATGTGACCATTGTAAAGAAATGAAGAACAAACCTAAGTTAGCAGAAGAAAGCAGAACACTTTGCTGAGTTAGGTTTAAATTAGCAGAAATTAGCACAAAAATTAGGAAATTAGCTGGGGGGGAAAAAAAAAAAAAAAGGCTGAAAAGCCAGAAAGAAGCCCAAACTACCAGAAGGCATTGGAAAGAGCTGAAAAGAGCTCTAAACATGTGGAATCTGCTGAAAAGGCTAAATTTAGGACAAAAACAGCTAAAGTAGCTGAAATAGCAGAAAATGCTGAATTTAGTAGAAAAAAGCTGAAAGGAGCAGAATCAGAATCAACCTTTACATATCATCATAACAAGCTGAAAATAGCAGAAATACGTTAATTAGACTGAAAGTACTAGAAATGACCACAAAACAACTTAAATTCAACTGAAAAAGTAGCTGAAAATATAGAACAATCTTAAATTAGCATAAGAAAGCAAAAAGAACACATTTGTCCAATTAGGCAAAACCAAAATTGAGCATAAAATAGTGGAAATTATCTGAAAAATGCTGAAATCAGCAAGAAAAAAAAAGCTGAAAAGTAGCTAAGAGCAGAAAGAAGCTGAAATTACAAGAAAAAACTGGACAGAGCACATTTTGGCTGAATTAGACTGAAAAAAGTTGAAGTGCAAAAAATATGGAATTAGCTGAAAACGCTTAAATTTGCATAAAACAGCTATAGTAGCTGAAATAGTAGAAAAAGCTGAAACTTGCAGAAAGGAGCTGAAAGGAGCATAACAAGCTGAAATTAAAGGAAAGGCATTAGAAGAAGCACAAAAATGTTGCAGTTAACAGAAAGAATCAGAAGGGATCATAAAACAGCTGAAAGTAGTTGAAAGTAGCTGAAAAAAAAAAAGTTATAATTTGCACACTGAACCAGAACATAATGTGAAAGGAGCAGCAGAAGGTTTAAACAGAGCTAAAGATTTGAAGGATGCAAAATGAGCTCAATTCATTTTCTATGAGGAACAACGTGGCAGAAAAGGCCACATATTTGCATTTGCAAAAAAGCTAAAGTCAAACCAATACCAAAAGTCACAGCACCCTTCTTCTAAACGAGCTGAATGTTTTGATACATGATTTGCTGAAGTAGATTGAAAACTGAAGGACGAGAATATTGCCAAAAAACATTCGGAAGAAAAATGGATCACAACAGTGTGAATGCTTCATAAACATCCAGACAATTTCTGCACTTTAAGCAATAAGGACACAAAAGAAGATGTTTTAAAGTCATCATTTCGTGATGAACATGATAACTATACGTGGTTAAACTAAGGCTGCAATAGGAAAATTAACATAAAGACTTTAATTATTATTAACACAGGGAGAACAACATTATGGCCTGTAAAAAAGATAAATTACTAGCGCAAAAAGCAATTTCCACAGCCGAGCTGCTGACATAACTTTTAAAGAACGCTCAGTTTATTGTGCTTCCTGAGCGTTGTGTTTGGACATTTACAAACATCTGAACATGGTCTGCAGTAAAGAAGCGCTGATCTTAACTTTGTCAGACTGAATCGCTTCTGCCTTCACTGCTGGAAGGTATCAGCTGAAGGTGGACGCAAAGCAGCAGCACCACATCTAATTCTAAGATCCTTTGGATAAGCATTTTGAGGGTGTTCACATCCTGAAAAGAAAGAAGAAGAAGAAGAAATTAAGAGCTGTTTGAGTGCACACATGCAGCTTGCAGTGTGGACAAAGCAATGCACCAGCTCGGAGCGCTGAGCCTCCTGCTCCGGCTTGATAAATATAACTTCAAAAGAAGCAGCTTTAGCTGGCCGACTGCACAATGAGCATAATAACTCCCCACCTCCTGGGAGCTCCAGCCTGCTTCATTTACTCTCGCTGAGCTGCCATGCCTGCATGTGCACATGTGTCTTTGTTTCGCTGCGAGCCTCTCAGAGGCTCCCCACCTTCTGCTCGCTACAAAGCGGATGTATAGTGGAACCCTTTGGACTTCATCTTTAAAGAGGAAATGTCCCACCTCCCCCTCGTCCCCCCTCCTCCCTTCTATTTGCCCCTCACATGTAATGCCTGATTTACCACAGGACCCCTTAAAGAGGTCAAAGGGCAGACAAAACAGTCTGGTGTCATGGCAACCTGTGTGCCACCAAGCAGAATGGCAAGAAGGGGGCTGCCGGTTAAAACCTCTAAGAACTTTGCTTTGTCCCGAGGCGAGCGTGCACGTGCACACACATCCAGTGCACCTGCAACGCGAAACGGACCCTACTAATTTGCAGCCCAGAATAATCGAGCCAAGTCCCTCGGCGCAACGGTGGAGCAGCACCTACAGTAGTGTCAGACGGCCGTGCACGCCGCACTGGTGTGTGCGGCACACGCGCGTGCGCTTGTGCACATGTAAAAAGGTTCTTTGTGGCCGCTCAATGCAGTGGTGGCGCGTACGCGATGGGGGAGGGATGCTAACGGTTAAATGGGAGGCAAATGCATTCAGATCAATAGAGAGCTGGGAGAGGGCGAGAGGGGGTGAGGCGAGAGAGTGGAAGGTGGTGAGCACTGAGGGAGGGGCCGCAGAGAGACTGATTAATCATTCCTGCATTGTTATTGACTTTCTGTTAAAGGGAGTGAGTCAGACGCTGAATTATGCGCCTCTCTGTGCGTGTGTTGCACTGTATTTTATTGAGAGCACAAAGTTATCAATTACAGGCCTCAACTTCCCAAAGCTTCGGCTGCTGCTGCTCCCACTGCAGCTCCTGCATTCCGAGTGCGTGGTCGCAACCTTTAAGCCGTTCGTTCACAAGCACAGAAACTGCGAAGGGTTTAATTATTCATGCTTTGTTAAAAGAGGCAATACGCCGCTCCATTTTTGAAAAAAAAAAAAATTTTTTTTTTTGGGAGCAGGAATGGGGAAGTGAAGGAGGCGAACAGGAAATCCCCCTGTGAGGACTTAATGAGGAGCTGACGACTGAGCAGACACAACATAGAGGAAAGGAGGGAGGGTGGTGGGGGAGACAGCCTCCCTGACATCTGACCCTCTGGCTGTGACCTTGCTCATTGTCTGAAGGGGGGCACCTGAGCACAGGTCGCGCTTTAAACGAAAGATTTGAAGGAGGCTGCTCCTTTCCAAATGCTCCCCCAAGTCAGCATCGAAACCGTCTAATTAAATAGATAAAAGCTGCATAATTAGTTTACAATTATAACAGCATGACACCCGCGTCAGATGATGCCAAGGGCGATGTTTTCCTCTAATCGTGGGCCTTTTTTGAAACCCCTCCTCGTCACAGGCTGCCAGGCTGAGCCTAGTGAATAAAAACCTCATTCAGTGTTACCTTGAACTTGAACAATGAGGCTGGTGTTTGTGCTGGGGGGCCACTTCCTGACCTCTCCTTCCCCCCGTTGGACTCAGCCAACCGAAGCCTCTCCTTTCATCTTACAAGGCTGACCCCGTTGACCCGCACTGACCAGAAGAACGGCAGGTTTCACTTCCACTCGACGAACCTGTTCAACCTTGACTCGGGAGAAGTTTCGTTGGACGTTGGATTTACGTGTTACGCTTCAAAAGAGTATTTCACTTGATCAAAGAAGCCACCGAACTATGTGAACCATATTTTTTTTCAACGATTCACTCAGCCCACTGACAATAAATGCAAATAATCCCTCCTCGTTTTGCTTTCTTCACCTCCTTTTGTTCCCTTTCATCAAGCCCTTTCCTCCTCCCTCAGACGCTCTCCGTCTTGATGTTCACCCACTCCTCTCTGTGCCCCTCAGACAACCTGTTTCTTTTATGCCTTCATCTTTATTTTCCCCTTCTGTCTTCACAGCGTTCTCACCCCCTCCTCCTCCGCCTCCGCCTCCTCCTCCTGTCTGGCACCAGGGAGCTGGCACGCTTGAGGGAGACGATGTGTGATGCAGACACCTCCAGCACCATCGCAGAGCGTGTCTATCACTGCACAGTGTAATGGGGAGCCTTGTGAACGCCATCAATATGTTACCAGAGGAGATGTAGTGACACTTCAAGCCACTGTCAGTAAATTCATATGCTGAGGGCACGTGCACTTTTCTCTGCTTGACAACTGTTAATTGACCATCAAGATGGTTAAAAAAAAAAAAAGGTCCAGATGACACGATTGAACCTTTTTTGTTATCTACCTGGATGATTGAGCTTACAACACTTTTTTGTCCTCAGGCTGTTTCTGTGAGTAGCAAGTGGGCCACCTGGCCTAAAATATTTGATTGTTGTCCATGATGACTGACTGATGTGCACGTGTTAAAAGTCTACTTTTGAGATTCCAACAGGAGGTTGGTTTGAAGCACAGCAGTGAAGGCTACCCGTGGACCTGTTGGGAGGCTGTAGACTGAGGAAGTCCTCTGGATGGGGGACAAAACGTTTCTCACTTAAAAAAAAAAAATGGTCCAGCTGACACGATTTAACCTTTTCTGTTGACTATCCAGATGTTTGGGGTACAGCATGTAGGACAACAACTAAGCCAATTTTAATTTACACAAAAAAAGCTGTAAGAATTATAATGAGGAAATATTACTGTCATCCTTCTCGTACTTTGTTTTGTCAATTGAAATTACTTAAGTTTTATGATTTGGTTGACTACAATATTCTTTTATGTATAAGGCTCAGAATTACTCCCGACCATCAAACATTCAAACCTATTTTGTGAAAAGGAAAGGTTGTTATAATTTAAAGGGAATATATATTTTTGTTAAAACTTAGTATAGAACCAGTTTAAAGGGTAAGAGGAAAAGATCTTTGGAATGGTCTGGAGGACAATGTAAAAAAAGCAAAGTCAATATTAATATTTAAGAAAATGATTAAAACTATTTTGTTGAAGAGATATATTTAAGTTGATTCTAATTTAATAAATCCTAATAGGTAATTTGATGAGACTACCGGTATATACTTTTTGTATTACAATAAGCAAATTAATGTTTGAAATGATTGAATTGTTTCATAAGGAGCAGATATAAGAAACGTTTTCTTCTTCTGCTTCCTTTCATTTTGTTTTTTTTGTCTTCTGCATATAAAATTGTCATTGTTTTTATATGAAATGAATAAAAAAATATACAATACAATACTGACAGCTGTGGTCAGAGAAATGTCTTTACCTTTAACATAAATATTTATAATCTGCTTCTTGTTGGCATTTTGAGCAGTGTCTTCATTTTCTACATGCAGTAACTCTATCCTTCATCATTCACAAAGTAGTTTTTCGCTATTCACAGCTTTATGTTGTAAGTTGTTACACAATTAGAAAACTTGGCCCTTTCTGTACGGTGAATAATTCTGATAAGTACAATTTTAAAGAATATGTCTTTAGGAACACGTTGGGAGCGTTTTCTGTAACCCCCCCAAAAAAAAGTCTGAAACTGCTGTTAGGAGAAGTAGGAGGCTTGAAAAGCAATAAAATCAAGCAGGTGGCATCGAGAAGCAGATGAGACGAGGAACAGATGGACGTTGTGGGGCTCCTGTATTCAGAGAGCACAGCGGGAGGCAAGTTTGAAAGTTTATGAGTAACTTAAAAAAAAAAAATCTGCCTAACCCAAAATAAAAGCTTTACGCACAGCTCATTTATCCACATATGCCAGTTTAAACTCCACATGTTGAACAGATATTGCAACTTTTTCAAATAAAGCACCCATTGTCCACTTTGAGAATGTTATTACTTTTATTAATCATCATCATCATCATCATCATGAACACTATTCTTCAAGTTTAGCTGTGTAACAAACTTTTCTTGGCCATCAAAATATGTTGAAATTTCATTTTTGCTTGAGACAAAACCTAAAAATAACAAGAACATAGAGAAAAAAGCAGAATAAAATACACCATGACAGAACGTAGCCTAAAAACAACAAAGTCAAATTTATTTCCTACAAAATCATCTCATCTGAACAGAGAAAACTCCTACTAGAATATACTGATTAAACATATAAACTTACTGTGTATGTGTGTTCAGCCAGTATTAACTGGCCCTAGTTAACACTACATGTCAAAATGTACACTCAGTTTGTACCGCTGTAGGTGTGTGTGTGTGTGTGTGTCGTCCCTTTCTTGGCAATAAGAACATAATACATGGAGTGCAAGCAATTCTCTCAAACACATAGTGACAAAACGGAAAAACACTGAAGGCCTCCGGATGTAAACGCTGATTTGAAATGCTGATTTGAAACAGACAGTCGCTGTTCGAGTAACACAAGGCCATGCCATGTGCGTCCCGTAAAACCTGATTTGTTTTTAGCATATAGTTGCATAAAGGTTACCATAACCTCAAAGTAAAAACAACAACGCCGACGTTTTCCCCTAAACGTGATGTCTGCTTCAGTAAAATCTTGCGTTTGCTAAATCGACGAAGCAGGCAACAAAGCTAAAGCAGCTATGAGTACGTTAATAAGGGACTGACAATATGAAAAGTGCATTCTTTTAGCTTTTACTTAAAAATAGGGAGATTTCCTTTCAAGTTAACGAAACAGCTCGGCATAAATATTTCCATTTATCCAAAAAGTGGCAAGTAAATCTTGAATGTTTCAGCGAAATGACGCGTAAATCCAAACGTTATAAATAGTTAACTTGCTTGAATGTTTTGTCACAGTACCTCAACAAACGTCTCCAAGAATCCCAGGGGAAATATGAAAATACTTCTTAAAGTCATACTGTGTTCCTGCTCTTTGTTAGTCCCTTTGGGAAGTCATTGGATGCAAATGTAAGAAACATTTTTCACGTTTTGTTTCTTTTCGGCTACTAACTGTCAACCAACCGCTGTTCAAGTACGAATTCAAGTATCCGAACAAGCTGCTGCTGATAGAGCCGTACGGTGACGCTTAAAAGGAAAATCAACACATGAAAAGAACAGACTGGATGTTGACAAAAGGCTAATAGACAAACAAAACCAAAAACAGAAAAGTGAACAGAACCAGCGTCGATGAGCGTCTCCCATAAACACCTCCATTATTCCATCCCTTTGTTCTATCTTCATCTAAAACAGTGCATCCTTCTTTTATTTTGCTACAATTATGGTTGTAAACACCTTGTTCCTTAAACAGCAGCCCCTTGACGAGGAACCAAATCATTTTACTCTAAAATCTCTAAATTTAGGATATGTGGCAAATGAAAATGGCTTTGAGCGGACCAAGCCTTTTGGCTACAACACAACACAACTGAAACCTGATGTTTTGTTGTTGGCTTTGTATAAATTCAAACTGTAAACACTTCTTATTTGTTAGTTGAGCTTTACATTAACTAATAAATGTAATTATGATTTAATCTAATCAGGATGAAGGTACTTCCAACCAAGGCGGTTCCCAACCATGGTCCTTGAGGAACACCACCCTGCATGTTTGAGTTGTTTCCCTGCTTTGACACACCTGATTTGAATGAATTGGTGATTAACAGGCTTTAGCAGAACTTGAGGAATTAAATCACTGAATCAGGTGTGTTGGGGCAGGGGAACAACTAAAACATGCAGGAAGGTGTTCCTCAAGGACCAGGATTGGGAACCTCTGTATTCTTCAGATCTGAGGTCCGTTTTTATCTTAATTTCACCTGTTTTACATTTTGCACACTAAAGAGTTGTTCTTTTATATTATTAGCTCATTTTTTATGTATATGACCATTTGTTTGGGTCAAAAAGGATATGATCATTTCTTTTGCAATAAATTATAAACTAAACATGAGACAATGAACTATCAGTATCTTCTCTATATCTGGGCACTGAAATGTCAAAACTGTTCCAATCAAATACACTTCCAACTAAAATATCTGTAATGTGTCAGCAGAGCAATTTGGAACGTAAACGTAGTGTACAGAAAAACAACTGAACTACTTTGTATATTTAAGAGGTGATTGATGTTAGGACAACCAGACATGGGCATGCATCTGTCGGAACAAACATTTACAGAAACACTGAGGATTCAGACACTTATTGCGTGAGAACCAAAGACGTTTGTGCAACATCTGCCAGACGCTTCGGTAACAATTAGATGACAAAAACAGAAAAGCACAGGTTAGCAGGCACTGAGGGGAATACTTCTCACTCACGAATTTTGGATAAGCATAGAAAAATAACTATCTTGTTTTAGCTAAATTTTCTCTGGATTTTTTTTTTTTGTTTATTTTCACTCTACTTTTATTCTATTCTGCTCAAGAAACACTTGTTTTTTTTTTAGGATTTTCCAGTAACTAAGGCAGCAAGGTTGGAGAAGTAATGGCCAACATGACCAGTAACAATCAGAGGGACTTTAAACTCACTACGGTGACTGTTTAGGAAAAAAATAATAATAATAATAATAATTTGATGGCTAAAAGCCAAAAAGTTTGAGATTTTTACTGTGTTTATGAAGTGGATGATGGATTTGAACGCAAAATGATAATATTTTACCAACTTCTTATAGTTTTCAGTATTATTCGAAGTGTAATGTAACAGATCCCATCTATATTAAAGGCAACGCGTTTTCCAAATTTTGTAAAAGTTGCTAAAATGCTACATAGAGGTAACCTAACCGACTCTCCACTATATGAGATTAAAGAATCTCTGTAAACTGCAAACATAGAGAAAGTGTTTTTTACAGTTCAAACTCAAACATTTGATCCTTTTGATAAAATGTAAGCTTTCACTCCCAAGTCTCTCTATAAAACTTTGTAACTGTAATGGACAAAAAGAAAGCGAAACGTTACGCTGACGACCTATGAACAAACACAAAACACAAGAAGGGCCCAGAAGAGGGAACAAAAGTAAAACATGCCAAAAGAAGAACCTCATTCCCAGACTGTTGGACAGGTAAAACTTGATGTGTCCATGCTGTGAAACAGGCAGGTTGGTGTGCAACACGTGCGACCCCTGAGGACTGAGAAACCGAGCATTCATCACGTTTACGTCATCATTCGGGGACGGACGCACCCTTTGAGTCTCACGCACATACTGTAAAATGCTATTACACAAATGCCCACGCCCTCCCCCGTTTGTTGTACCACTTCTGTTAGCAGACTTCTATCAACGCAACAAGTCCCGTTAGGAACACAAAAAAAAAAAAAAAAAACCTCAAATAGACTAATTTTTATAGTACCATTTCCATTAAAAAGCATTATTTACCTTTACAAAATAATAAGAAAAGTGTAGCAAATTGCATTTTTGTATGAAGACACCATCATTGTTCTCATTATTACCATTATATTTATAATTATTATTAATATAAATGTCAAGCAGGTTAATAAATGGTTGTTCTAAGAGGCAAGCAGCCAGGCACATAGCTAGTTTCATGGCACCGAGGAAAGTAGAAAACAACTGTTTTAATCCAAATGGATGTGGCGAACACTTCAGTCTGGAGTCGGATCCATTTGATCCGTTTGAACTGGCTTTAAGCAGTTTCAGAAAGTCTGAGTTGATTCGAGCTCGGCTAATCGCCGGTCACCACGCAGACACGGTGGTTTTGCATTGATCCAGCTTTGTTAGTTTGAGAAACAGCACGACCCAAGTGAACGAACTGATCCACTTTGTACCTCCAGCCCTTTGCGGTTTCAGATAAACCATATAAGAGTTTTTGGTTTTTGATCCATTTGCACAAAGAGGACACTCTAAGAACATTTAAAAATAAAATAAAGAGCAGTTCTAGCCAGATCAGATCTGGTTTTGCCTAAATAAACCAGTCTGAATGATACACCAGACTGGAATCAGTTTGTTAGCATGATGAAACCTACGCAGCAATGTTTATTTTTTTTTTGTTGTTGAGTTTTTTGTTGTGTTTGCTCTGCTGTATGGTGGCTGTGAGAGGCCACATCATCTTTCAGTCCAGTCCTCTTCTATAGAAAGCACATAAAAGTGGATGTTTATGAAAGGTGATTTCAGCTGGATGCCAGCACCCCGTTGACTTCTCTCCACCGTGCTGTCGAGTGGCCGTTACTCAAGAGAAGCTGTTTCTCCGGCCGGCTTCTGCTGCAAGTTCAGCTGTGAACGGTTTCTATTTTTGACCATTTGACAGCTTCCAGCATAAGGATGCGTTCAATTTAGTGCCCAGGCTCATTCAGAAACGAGCTAATCTCCAGGAAGTTTGAGCCCATTCATCCAATAACATGTTTTTTAATGGTTTGAGTCAAAGATGTTTAGTTTCCATCGGGGAGCCCATCAAACTTATTAGACTCTGCTACAGTCAAGATCTCTGTAGGTTCTGAGATCTCATCACTGACATCTGACACAGTTTGGCCTCTCAGTTCCTTGTTTCCACCCTTCACTTCCTTTTCAGCACCGGTTTTAAAGTTACTGGTTTCATTGGCGATACTTTCCTTCTCTTGGTTGTCCTGACATGTTCCTATGACTTCATCACCGTTACCCGTGACCTCTCCATCATTTTGTTCGTCGTCTGTCACACGTGGACAGTCGTGCTCAGGTGTCACCGCGGCATTCGGAGTCTTGCCGCCGCGCGAGTAACCCTTCTGCTGTGGCGTTTTGTCTGCGTGCCGATGTAAGCCCCTCTGTATGTGCGTGGTGAAGTCGTAACGATCCACGCACATGTGAAGGCAAAAACCGCACTGGTACGGTGCCTTGTCGCCATGGCAGCTCATGTGCAGGGCATACATGACCTCATCCAGGAAGTAGATCCCGCAGTGGATGCAGTGATTGGTCAGGTCGTTCTGCGTGGCTGCGTCCACCTTCGTGAAATTTGACAGAGCACTTGACTGACGTCTTATCGAATCATCTTGCACTTCCTTCCCTGCGTTCCCACCTAGGTTCCTTCCTTCATCTGTCATCTCCTCCTCCTCTTTCTCCTCTTTACAGCTCCCCGTTAGCCTCTCGGTTAGAGGCGACTCCAGTCGTCTCCTCTCAGCGCCGTTCGTCGACATGTGCATGTTTGCAACGCTCGGGTCTCTTTGCCGTATCGCAAGATCCAAAGGAACCTCGTTTTCTGACGAGGCTGTGGAGTTCTGGGTGTGATGAGGAGCGGGGTAGGCAGGGGCTGGAGGAGGTGGGAGGGGAGAGTAGGGAGAGGCACAGTAAGGCACCGTGTAGCTTTGCTGGTGATACTGTACAGGAGTCACCATCGGACCCAGATGATGAGCGTTATTACCGAGGCCGCCTGGGCTGCTGAGATTACTGATGCTCCCAGGGACCCCCGAGGTGGCTGCCATCTTATATTTGGTCCAGAATCTGAGCCAGTCGGACTCGGGTGTCAGATCAGGTGAGATAGTTAAAGGGAGGGGTAAGGAGAAAAGTGGATACTGATATTTCTCAATGGGTGACCCTGGAGGTGAGTAACTAGAAGGTTTCGATGGACGCATGTACTTTTCGATTGGGCTGCCTCTTTCTGAGCCCGCTCCCCCTTTTCCTCCCTCAACTTTTGACGTTACCCCTACCTCGGAGATGGCTCCGTTGCTCTCGGCAACCATAGCTGGGGGAGGATGAGTCGGGAGGAGGAGAGGAGGCATGCGTCTGTGTATCTCCAGCGTTTGGTTTGCTAAGAAGGCTTGAGTGGATCGGGGCGAGCGGGAGCGAGGGGACGGCTGTTGGTTTTTTACCGACGAGCAGCTTCGGTCCGTCTCCTCCCCGTTCATGCGCTCTTCGCTGGCGATCCGCTGCTGCTTGGGGGTGGGGTTTTCCGATGAGAGTGGATCTGGGTTGAGGCGTTTTCGGGTTCTCCGTCGGATGATTTGCTCTCCGTTGTTCTGCTTGATGATGTTTAACGGCCTCGGTGTCTATGAAGAAAGGAAGCAGGTAGAAGTTTAGGGGAAAAAAAGAGTTATTACACAATTTCTCCTCTTCTGCTTTATTACACTAACAAAGCTGGTGACTTCATAAATGTCAAGTGAACATATCCCAGAATTACTTGACGATGATGAAACTTAATGAATAAGTGGTTTCGTTGATTGAATAACTGCTCTGAACACAAATGGCATAATCAAGCCTGGATTAAAAAAAAAAAAAAGTCAATGTTTTTTGAGTAATCAGGCAACTTAAAAAATCCTTTCTGCCCTTAAATTAGCACATGCCAATACACTGATTGCCTCAACATAAAGTGTATTTATATTTAGTTGAAAAATCTAAATCTAAACAGTCTTAACAGAATCAAGGAAATAAAACTAAGATGCATATAAAATGTTTTAATTCACGCAGGTTTGGCTACCAGTGATCTGCTAAAATGAGCACCACAGTAACAGAGCACCACCCCACATGGATGTACTCTTTGCCCCAACCACAAGGGGGAGCACTTGCATCTTATGTAAATCATTTGTGCCCTGAGGAGACAAGTTCAGTTCTACAGCAAAAACTGTCACACAAAGTTAAGAGGAAGGTCCCGACTGTCAGAAAAACTGTTGTGTTTCAGCTAAAAAAAAGAACAGTTTGCAGTTTTAAAGAGTAATAGACGCACAATTAGACCCACAAAACAAAGTGCTGGGTAATTTAGCCCATTCCAGTGGTCAAAAACAGAAATAAAACTAAAATCAGTAGTAGAAACCTAAACGTGGACCCTTATTAAAATAAACTTCGACAGCGTTTCAAAAAAATTCAAAGAATTTCAACAAAAAAATAACTTTCATACTGGGAGGTTAAAATGATCAGGCAGTAATGTTCCTGGATATGAGTTAAAACTTTCAAATGCCTGATTGATTATGGGCAAATTCTGCTTCTCCAGAATTTACTTACATTTTATTATACATGTTACGTTAATGTCCACATATATTTAAATATAAAAATAAAGGAGAGAAAAAAGGAAGAAGCTTGAAAAGGGATTCCCAGCATGCCTCTTAGTTTATACGTGTATATTATATTGTTATAACTTGTGGAAATCCCTGAAATTATAGCTGATAATAGCAGCCACGTAAAGCACAACTGTGTGAATGTAGAAATTAATGAAAAGGTTGGCCACTAATGATTTTTATACACAATTCAGAACCAGTATCAAAAACATGTTACATCGCTGACATTCCTCCTCTTCTCTACAGTTTTGAGAGTTTGTACTCTTTTGTTTTTGAGCAGTTAACAAAAAGGTGAGAGAAATCACAACTGGGAAATGGGGAACAAAGGAAGAAGAAGAGGTGAGATGAAGGTCGGGAACAAAAAGGGAAAAGAAAACTTCCAAACAACGCACTCATCTTTAGAAAAATGTGAACAAGTTGTTGCTGGAAGTTGCCAAAAACAATTCAGGTAGAGGAAGTCGGTCAAAGCAGGAACATTTCACAAATGAAATAAATGTTTCTTTTCCCTCCATATTTGTTCTTTAATTAGGCAACTTGATGTTTATGTAATAAGTGCACTCATTTTAGGGAGTTTTCTGTATAATCGTGTACACACAACCTGCTCATATGAAAACGGCTCTTTAGATTTGTGTACTTTTATGATGAAAGTGATGGTTTGGTCTAATACCTGGGCCAACGTGCTGCATAATTCTCATCCGTTTTAACTTGTATCGTATGTCGCACCATCTGTTTTGAGTGTTTAATTCAGAATTTTCTCCAAATCTTTTCGTTTCACTTCACGTGATGGTCTCCTTTCCCCTCCACTTTCATCCATCTTCCTTTTCTTTCCTTCTCTTCTGCCATTTTATTCATAACTCTCCTTCCCCTCTCGGACTCTCAAGTGTTTAACTAGCTGCTATCCTCTCTAATAATGTGTGTAGAGCGTATAAAACTTTTATTATGGGATATAAAATATGGTTGTCGTGAAGACTGCCAAGAGTGGAGGGAGTCGGAACGTGATTGGAGCGTCAGATGAGATGAACGGGTTGAACCAAGGACATATACGGCGGGGCAGGAAGCCGGGAACGGTGCTGTAGTTTGAATCATTGCAAACTCCTTCAGTAGCTAATTCTTTAAAGTGTTGAAACATGGTCACTCATTTATTAAAAGTCTGATTTATTACATTTAAACATTTACTTTACAAGTTTTACAAGCTGAGCTGGAAAAAAGACAACAACAAAAACAAATGTGCAAACACGACTCGTGCAACTCAAAAGTCGTGAATAATTAACAATATTTATACGGAGCATAATTAGGTTGAACACCTTGAGAACATGTCTGAATGAGCGCGATATTCTCAAGTCAACAAAAAAAACCAGCCTGGGTCTTTATCTCTGCTGCACTTTGCTCAGTCTAATTAAATTTGGGATCTCCGTCGACTTTCCCCAGGCTAGGATGGTAAACTCGATTCATTCGATCATATTTCTCACTCCACGGGACGGGTTCGCTGCATGAGCCGAACGGTTCTGGAACACCCAGCACCTGCCAAATTAACCAGACTTTTTATTTTTTCTCTCCACACAATAATACATTTTCACAGTGGGATTCACAGAACACAGAAGAAGTACATTCTGCACATTTTTATTTGCATCATATGCTAATTGACCACACAGGAGGACTGATGATTAGTGGATGAAGTGTGTTGGTTCTGGAACACAGCAGTCCATAACGTGGCAGAAGAACAACCTTTACTTTACGAGTATAAAACGAGTGGATCGGAGTTTTGCACTTTAGTTTAATAACTAAAATCATTGTTATTACACAAACACATTTCTTCACTTGTTGATATTACAAGTGTTATTAAAAGAATGGATGTTTTTCTTGTATGTGTTTGAAGATGTTTTGCCTCTAATCTGTGCTGCTTTCTCAAATCAAATAGAAAATTCAAGTGTCCAAAGCTTCAGCTCGCATGCAAATCACTCTCCAGTGCCTTCCAGCTGGGGTTTGTTGGAGCAGATGTTCCCAAAGGTTTCAGCTTCTGGACCACAAAATAACAGCGACATAGAGTCGAGAGACCCCAGATACAGCTGCACAGACGTTGCTAAAAGTCAAACAATTATACTTTTTGTTCTTCTTCTTCTTCTTTTGTCTGCTCCGTCGCCACAACAAACTAAGTCGCATGAAGACCTGGCAATTATTTTTACGCTGGATGCCCTTCCTAACACAACCACAGACCACTGATTTACTACAGCCCTCTGTGTGGAGAGAGCTGCTATCTGGGGCACCTGGGGGAGCAGATGGTGGGGGTTAAGGGCCTTGCTCAAGGGCCCAGAGTGGGGCAAATGAAGGTAGAGGCAGGTGTGAGTGCTTCACCTATCCCACCCACAATTTGATGTTGTCAGTCCGGGGAGTTGAATCAGCAATCTTCTGATCACAGGCCCAAATCCTTTTTACCTCTGCGCCACCACTCCCATTTGTGTGTGTGTGTGTGTGTGTGTGTGTGTGTGTGTGTGTGTGTGTGTGTGTGTGTGTGTGTGTGTGTGTATACTGTATATATA
>JAVCKU010000139.1:8785510-8795607 GCA_032273985.1 Hypsolebias coamazonicus | reverse complement strand
AAGGGAAACTCATCCCTGCTTTTAACATATAGATGTGTACACACAGCAGTGCACACTGACTTGCATTAAATCAGCGATTATTTAATCAAGTTAGAGGAGTAGCTGGAGGAATTAACTGAATTCCATACTGCCAAGACCAATATCCTGTTCAATGGATCAGACATACACACTCAGTCTTACATACAGGTAGAAAAAAAAAAAAAGGGGGTGGGGGGACAGACCCGTGTAGGAGGATACAGGGATAATTTCAGACAAAGATTCACCAAATTAATCCTGTCTCTAACTTCCACACACACGTGTGCTGCCAACCATCCACTCTTTGTGTTTCTGTGCATTGGTCTATGTCTGTTTGCGTGTCGTAAATACGGCTGCAGAAGGCTACCCTGGTGATTTTGCTCACAGACTACTGTGTGCATTTAAAATATTCTTCCTAACACAATAATTGGATTCAAGCTGAACAAACTCAAGCTGGACAAAAATCTAAATTTATTCTGCTAGTTTTTTCTTATCTAGAAATGAGAAATGAAAGACAAAAACAAATGTAAAAACATAGAAGGAAGTATTTAAGATTCTGCACTAATTCAAGACAAGCAATTAAATGTAGGCCGGTTGGAGGAACTGATGTTTTATTTATTTATTTATTTGCACCGAGCTGGATTTTGTTTCAGTGTGTCCATTTTACTGAAACAGCAACTGGATAAAACTTATCTGTTGAAACTCTGTGCTCATCTCCAGTAATTAAGGCTGCAATAGAATGTTAGTGTAACAAATTGTGGTTAAAAATGAAATATTTTGCAAAACCATACATACTACTTTTAGCTGAATATTTAAACGTTTACCACCTCCTAATTATTCCAGTTTTTATCCTTGTAATAATTGCTAATAAATACTAAAACATTTTAATTTTACATCTCTTAACATTCACATACACCTACACTAAATGTTTCTAAAAAGCCATTACCGGTAGTCTGTCTGCATGATCCCGATCCTGAAGCGATAAACTGATGGGACTACATCTGACCCATGAAGTTTAAATTTTTTTAATAAATTGAACAAAGTCGATCACACACACGATCAGGCCTAATTTGTACTCTGACACAGAAACTCTCAAAGTAACTTGAGGTATGCCTACATCTGAGCTGACAACGTAATTCAAGATGGCTGCCACAGCTACTTAACGTTGGTGAACATAAAATTGTTATAACTTTTTTTTTTTTTTTTTTTTATAGATAGTGTGAGTACCGGTAGCTAAGACTCGGTTGGCTAAAATTTTGAAACAGCAGCTTGTATTAGTGGCTATCACATGCCTGTTTTCCAACAAGAAAGAGATGATGACAAACCAGCAGCCAATAAAACATTATTGATATGATCAATACGAGACAAATTTGTGAATTTAAGTATATGGGTCTGTTTTTTTTTTTTTTTTCAAATATGCAAACCAAGCAAGAGCTGGATGGCTGATGAGGGAACATCAACTGTAAATTGTTGTTAGAATGTGAATGTGTGTTCAGAAGGAAAAAAAAAAAACAACACAAAAGTTAAGTGTGTTAAATAATGCTATGAAAAACACCATAGGAAAGATGACATCATCACTTTTGTGTCACACGAAAAACGTGAGGTTAGTGTCCCCGAGTCTCTCATAGACAGACATAAATGTGGACCACAGTGTGTGGCCTACTTCCCCCTTTTCATTTCTTTCACTCTTTGTGATCACTCTTTTCCGGACCTTTATTCCCCCCGCTGCCATTCTTCCCATGCTTCCTGTGTTTAGTTAATACAGTAGTTGGTACCATTGGCAGGGAGTGGTGAAGATCTCCACTTTTCTGTGACTTATACCACAAAACCAACACAAAGTGGACCACACACTCAAGGAAAATCCAGTTTTAAGTCAACTAATTTTGATAAATGGTTGCAGATGCATCGACTTTGCAGTTATGGGCTCTGAGCCTGATAACCAGTGAACAATGGGAAGGGGGCTAGAGAGCGTGCAGGTGAAAATCAACAGTGAGAAAAAAAAAAAAAAAGGAAATTGTTTCACATAGATCTCATTTTGATAAACTGCATCAATGAATGCAGACAAGGGGCTTGTGGACCTGGATGCCACGGTTGGGCTGTGTGTGCGCATGTATGCACCTTTATTCTCTGAGGGTTTGGATCTGAACTACTGATATCAGGTTATGCGTACTTGTGTTTATCACATGATTCATTTCATAGAGCAAAAACCTACCATGATGATAAGAAAAGATGAGTTATACTGTGCATTTTCCTTCCATTTGCAATTAAATAGAGGTCGTCCTTGGAGTTTTTTTCCAGAAACGGGGCTATCGACCTTTTCAAAGCGCAGAGAAAATTATGTTATTTTCTTATTTACAGTACTGTACTTTGAAAATGAGTTTTAAACCACTGATATTTGCTTTATAATTTGCCTCCAAGGAGACAGAGTTTCTTGTAGTTTTAAGTTTATTAGTTCTACAGGCTTTCCCAAGTTTTTCTGTTGACTTACACTGTTTTTTTTAATCTAATTTTCTGTCCAGTTTTTCATACTTGATCGTGATAGCATATTCTGTAGTGTGTGCTCTAAAACGTAAGGAGTGGACAAGTGGAAGACAGAAGTGTCAGGCCTAAAAACAATATCTTTAAGAAACAGGAACAAATCCAGCAAAGACTCGTCACCGGACCTGAGAAATGCATCATTCTTGAGTGGACCATCATGACAGGTTGACAGGTTTTCCATTGTTGATGCTATAATGCTGTTTTAGGCATCAACATGTGGTATATTTGGTATTTTTATAGATTCAAAAAAAAAAAAAAAATTAGGATAATATTTAATCATTTTGAAAGAATACTGGAAACACAACCGCCTAAAGATCCCTTTCAAATATGATTGTATAGTCTTATTTCATACATACTGTAGTTTTCATTATGTGCATTCTCTAATTTTCCATCTGCCTTTTTTTTTTATTTTATTTTTTTGACTTTTCAATTTGTTTCTTGAAAGCAGTAACACTTCACACACAGACCAGTAAGGCATCTAGTGTGCATCATCTGGGGGGGGGAATACATTTTAGGTTGTGAGTGTGTGCCTGGGAGGAGAAGAGAGGAATTGTGTGTTGTCATGGGAACACCATTTAGGTTAAAAATAATAAACCTACACAAACACACCTAATATGGTGTAAAAACCAGGGCACCAAACCTCTAACTCACCCTTACTGACCAAGAAAGAGAGAGTATGAAGGAAAAGAGTGAAAGAAAATGTTATAATAATGTGCATCCTTAATACCTGCACTTTATCCAGTGGTATTAAGCATCTTGGACTTTCTTTTTATTGTTTATATGAGAATGGGTCAGTGGGATGATTCCCACACAACCCACTGAGACCCACATGGCCTAGTCAGATTATCTAACATGGTCATTAAAAATATATATTGGATAAGAACAATGCCCGGTGAGAGAGTTATTACTAGTAAGTGGCTTAAGTCTTAACTATGTTTTAAGAAGTTCTAAATTTAGAGAATCAAATCTTTGTTTTTCTGAGAGACGTTTCCCATTTAGGGTATTCAATTTAATATTGGTTAATGTGAAGGCTTTAAGAGACCAACAGAACCAGATCATCTGCAAAACAAAGAAATGAGGTTCCCAAACCAGACATGTAATCATGCAATCGCATCTTAATTAAAGCTGGATTAAAAAATAAAAAAACATGTTTCTTCTGAATACATTTGATACAGAACAAATTCTACAAAAGTAGCTTGAAGTTGATTCTCAGTTATTCAAAAATAAAAACAAACAATAAATAAGATATTTTTCTTCTGCTGCTGCCTTTCATTTTATTTAAGCATTGTCTTTTCTTTTCTTATTACTGTATATATTGTTGTTTTGTATTTTAAATTATAAAATGGATAAATAAATAAACTAAAAACAAACTCATGTACAAAAACCATAGAAGAGCAGTAACTCGGTCTGCATTTATCAGAGCTGATATTAACAGGAAAGCGGCAGCAGGTCCAGCTGAGAGAACATGTTAGTGCAGACATGTTCCTGCTGGGAAGTTTAAAGCAGGCAAATGTTCACTGAATTACCTACATTGTTGAGCTAAAATGCATTCATAAACAAAGAAATAAGACCAGTGCCAATCAGGCTCGAGCTTCTTTAAGCTGTTTGAGGGGTTCCAAGTTAGATTTATGCACTCAGGCATAGATTTGTTTGTTTTTGACTGATTTGCTTCCACTCTTGTGCTTTGCTGATATTCAAATTTTGAGAAAGAGCTATAAAAATATGATGAAACTTAGTTTTACTATTGCAGATGTTCAAGTACAAAGAGCATGGTTGCAAGAGACTGTGAGTGAGTGAGTGAGTGAGTGAATAAAATACTCAATTTTTATCCAGTCTGTTCAAATGCTATTGTCTCCATCTCTGTCCTCTGACAGCTCAATCACCATTTAATCACCCTTTTTTTCCCCCAGATTTGGGTAATTGTGGAAGGAAATGTATGCCCAGAGAACAACTGCCAGTGATGAAGAGTGCCTGAAATTACTAAAATAATGTGACCTTTAAGCATATTTCAGTGGAACTGACAGCATTGTAGAGTTTTCTCCAGCAAACGTCAATATGAGGCAACTCTTAGCAAGCTACCAGCACTTTTCCTAGTGCTGTTGACTGTTCTCTGAAACTGTCCCTCAGCAGTATCGACACTGGAGGAACGCCTTTGCCGAGTTTGCTATACAATGCACCAGATATGAGATAGCAAGGAGTGCATGCAATGCTTGAGATGTGGCAACATCTTTCTTTAAAGGAAAGAGACAGACAGAGCTGCACTTGTTGCTCAGAGGAAGCTAGAAGATGCTAAGAAACGTTCACAATCTAGGACACTGCAAACACTGTAAATCACACTAAAATAATTCACTACACTGAAGTATTCAGTATATTTTATTTAAGAAGCTCATTGTACATCTGTTTTGAAAATGATTGCATGATCTCTAATAATGTTTGTTTTCAACTTGCTTATTAGTCTTATTGGGCATATGTCATCATCATCAGTAAGGATACATGTGGCTGTATTGAACCGTTTCGGTTATTTTTTTCACTCATTAAATTTTATTAACAAGAGATTATGCATGGTGGAACTAAAGTTCCTAAGCGTGTTCCAGCATGGTGCTATTAATTGCTGGATAGCCTTGCAGCACGCGCAGCATTAGCAGCCTAGCATTTCGTTGCGGTCTCCTGTTCGGGAAAATTATGGCTTTTTTGTTAAAAGACAAGTGAACAAGTCCAAAGCTGTGTATCGACGTTGTTTCACGGAGATTGGCTCTGCAGCAGGCAACACGTCTAATTTGTTAACGCACTTGAAACAACATCATCTGAACGTGATTGTGAACGTCTCTGCTACAAGGAAGAAAAGCAGCTTTGTGCAAGCAGCACGGTGGCGCAACTGGTAGAGCTGCTGCCTCTCAGTGAGAAGGTTGCCGGTTCAAATCCCGGTCTAGGGGCCTTTCTGGGTGGAGTTTGCATGTTTTCTCCGTGCATGCGTGGGTTTCCTCCGGGTACTCCGGTTTCCTCTCACAGACCAAAAACATGAATGTTAGGTTGATTGATAACTCTAAATTGTCCATAGGTGTGAGTGAGAGAGTGAATGGTTGTTTGTCTCATTTGTCTCCATGTGGCCCTGTGATGGACTTGCGACCTGTCTAGGGTGTACCCCGCCCCTCGCACTGTGATTGCTGGACATGGGCACCGGCGAACCCCGTGACCCTAAATGGAAAAAGCGGGTAAGGAAAATGGATGGATGGATGGTGTGAAGAGGATGGCTGTAAGGTGAGGAGGGAGGCCATCGAAAATGGGGGGGAAAAAAAGCATTTACCAGTATTAACAGTATTTACCAGTATTAACAGAATTTACCAGTATTAACAGTATTTATCAGTATTAACAGAATTTACCAGTATTAACAGAATTTACCAGTATTAACAGTAGTTACCAGTCTTACAGTATTTACCAGTATTTACCAGTATTAACAGTATTTACCAGTATTAACAGTATTTACCAGTATTAACGGCATTTACCAGTATTAAAAGTATTTACCAGTATTTACCAGTATTAGCAGTATTTACCAGTATTTACCAGTATTAGCAGTATTTACCAGTATTAACAGTATTTACCAGTATTAGTAGTATTTACCAGTATTAACAGCATTTACCTGTATTAACGGCATTTACCAGTATTAACAATATTTACCAGTATTTACCAGTATTAGCAGTATTTACCAGTATTTACCAGTAATAACAGCATTTACCAGTATTAACAGTATTTACCAGTATTAACAGCCTCTTCCAGTATTAACAGTATTTACCAGTATTACAGTATTTACCAGTATTTACCAGTATTAACTGTATTTACCAGTATTTACCAGTATTAGCAGTATTTACCAGTATTAACAGTATTTACCAGTATTAACAGCATTTACCAGTATTAACGACATTTACCAGTATTAACAGTATTTACCAGTATTTACCAGTATTAGCAGTATTTACCAATATTACCAGTATTTACCAGTATTTACCAGTATTAGCAGTATTTACCAGTTTTAGCAGTATTTACCATTATTAACAGTATTTACCAGTATTTACTAGGATTAGCAGTATTTACCAGTATTAACAGCATTTACTGGTAAAAACAGTATTTACCTGTATTTACGAGTATTTGCAGTTTTTACCAGTATTAACAGTAATTACCAGTATTAACAGTATTTACCCTTATTAGCAGTATTTACCAATATTAACAGGATTTACCAGTATTTGCAGTATTTACCAGTATTAACAGTATTTACCAGTATTAACAGTATTTACCAGTTTTAACAGTATTTACCAGTATAGCAGTATTTACCAATATTAACAGTATTTACCAGTATTTACCATTATTAGCAGTATTAACCAGTATTACCAGTATTTACCAGTATTAACAGTGTTTAACAGTATTAACAGTATTTACCAATATTAAAAGCATTTATCAGTATTAACAGCATTTATCAGTATTAGCAGTATTTACCAGTATTAGTAGTATTTACCATTATTAACAGTATTTACCAAAATTAACATTATTTATCAGTTTTAGCTGTATTTACCAGTATTAAAAGCATTTATCAGTATTAAGAGTATTTACCAGTATTAACAGTATTTATCAGTATTAACAGTATTTACCAGTATTAACAGCATTTATCAGTATTAACAGCATTTATCAGTATTAACAGTATTTACCAGTATTAACAGTATTTACCACTGTTAGCAGTATTTACCAGTATTAACAGTATTTACAAGTATTAACATTATTTACCAATATTAGCAGTATTTACCAATATTAACAGTAATTTCCAGTATTTACCAGTATTAGCAGTATTTACTAGTATTAACAGTATTTCTCAGTATTCACAGCATTTATCAGTATTAACAGTATTTATCAGTATTAACAGTATTTACCAGTATTAGCAGTATTTACCAGTATTAACAGTATTTACCAGTATTAACAGCATTTATCAGTATTTACCAGTATTTGCCAGTATTAAAAGCATTTACCAGTATTAACAGTATTTACCAGTATTAACAGTATTTACCAGTATTAATGGCATTTACCAGTATTAACAGTATTTACCTGTATTTACCAGTATTAGCAGTATTTACCAGTATTAGCAGTATTTACCAGTATTAACAGTATTTACCATTATTAGCAGTATTTACCAATATTAACAGTATTTACCAGTATTAACCATTATTAAAAGTATTTACCAGTATTAACAATATTTACCAGTATTAGCAGTATTTACCAATATTAACAGTATTTACCAGTATTTACCATTATTAGCAGTATTTACCAGTATTAACAGTATTTACCAGTATTAACAGTATTTACCAGTATTAACAGTACTTACCAGTACTAACAGTATTTACCAGTATTCACAGTATTTACCAGTATTAGCAGTATTTACCAACATCAACAGTATTTACCAGTATTAACAGTATTTACCAGTATTAACATAATTTATCCGTATTAACAGTATTTACCAGTATTAACAGCATTTATTAGTATTAACAGCATTGATCAGTACTGTATTAACAGTATTTACCAGTATTAGCAATATTTACCAGTATAACAGTATTTACCAGTATTAACAGTATTTATCAGTATTAACAGTATTCATCAGTATTAACAGTATTTATTAGTATTAACAGTATTTACCAGTATTAACAGTATTTATCAGCATTAGTGGGAGTGGTGGCGCAGAGGTTAAGAAGGTGAGCTTGTGATAGGATGGTCGCCGGTTTAAGCCCCGGTACCGACAACATCAAGAATGTGGGTGGGATAGGTGAAGCAGCCACACCTGTCTCCACCCTCATCCGCCCCACTCTCGGCCCTTGAGCAAGGCCCTTAACCCACACCATCTGCTCCCCTGGGAAGCCTAGATATCAGCTCTCTGCTCCACACAAAGGGCTGTGGTAGCTCGGTTGTCTGTGGTTGTGTCAGGAAGGGCATCCGGCGTAAAAACAATTGTCAAGTCTTCGTGCGACTAATTCGCTGTGGTGACCGCTAACGCAGGGATAAGCCGAAAGAAGGAAAAAAAAAAAAAATAACAGTATTTATCAGTATTAACAGTATTTACCAATATTAACAGCATTTATCATTATTAACAGCATTTATCAGTATTAACAGTATTTACCTGTATTATCAGCATTTATCAGTATTAACAGTTTTTACCAATATTAACAGTATTTTTTTAAATTGGAAACCAGAGCTATAAACTCATTATTATCAGTATTTACCAATATTAACAGTATTTACTAGTATTAGCAGTATTTACCAGTATTAGCAGTATTTACATGTATTAACAGTGTTTACCAGTATTAACAGTATTTACCAGTATTAGAAGAATTTACCAATATTACCAGTATAAACAGTTTTTACCAGTATTAACAGTATTTACCAGTATTAGCAGTATTCACCAGTATTAACAGTATTTACCAGTATTAACAGTATTTACCCGTATTAGCAGTATTTACCAATATTAACAGTATTTACCAGTATTTACCAGTATTACCAGTATTTACCAGTATTAACAGTATTTATCAGTATTAACAGTATTTACCAGTATTAACAGCATTTATTAGTATTAACAGCATTTATCAGTATTACCCGTATTAACAGTATTTACCAGTATTAACAGTATTTATCAGTATTAACAATATTTACCAGTATTAGCAGTATTTACCAATATTAACAGTATTTACCAGTATTTACCAGTATTAACAGTATTTACCAGTATTAACAGTATTTATCTGTATTAACAGTATTTATCAGTATTAACAGTATTTACCAGTATTAGCAGTATTTACCATTATTAACAGTATTTAGCAGTATTTACCAGTATTAAGAGTATTTACCAGTATTAACAGCATTTATTAGTATTAACAGCATTTATCAGTATTAGCAGTATTTATCAGTATTAACAGTATTTATTAGTATTAACAGTATTTATCAATATTAACAATATTTACCAGTATTAGCAGTACTTACCAGTATTAACATTATTTATCAGTATTAACAGTATTTACCAGTATTAGCAGTATTTACCAGTATTAGCAATATTTACCAGTATTAACAGCATTTATCAGTATTAACAGTATTTACCAGTATTAACAGCATTTATCAGTATTAACAGTATTTATCAGTATTAATAGTATTTATCAGTATTGACAGTATTTACCAGTATTAGCAGTATTTACCAGTATTAACAGTATTTTTCAGTATTACCAGCATTTATCAGTATTAACAGTATTTACCTGTATTAGCAGTATTTACCAGTATTAACACTATTTACCAGTATTATCAGTATTTTCCAGTATTAACAGCATTCATCAGTATTAACAGTTTTTACCAGTATTAACAGCATTTATCAGTATTAGCAGTATTTACCAGTATTAACAGTATTTTTCAGTATTAACAGCATTTATCAGTATTAACAGTATTTACCTGTATTATCAGTATTTACCAGTATTAACACTATTTACCAGTATTATCAGTATTTTCCAGTATTAACAGCATTCATCAGTATTAAC
>JAVCKU010000139.1:8643466-8655786 GCA_032273985.1 Hypsolebias coamazonicus | reverse complement strand
AAATACATTATTCTGCATGGTCTTTGGCAAGTTGGCCTGCTACCAAATGCAAATGCCACAACACTTCAACTTGGTTATGATTAATGTTAAATTTATTCATGACATTTACTCTCTCTAACACAATGACAACACTCGAACAGTGCAAATTTGACCATTTTCACAACTCTAAACTCAACCTGTTCACAACAAATGAAAAGCACATACTTTGCAAGTAGTAGTGCGTTAATAGACATACTTGACAGTTTCTTAAATTAAAACTTGAAACTGAAGTGTTTTGTATCTGTGAGTTGTTTTGATGGAAAGGCCGATGTCTGATATTGAACTTTATTGCTAATATCAGCTGATACCAATACTATGCCGATAATATTCTGCATTCCTAACTCCAGTTGTCTCTGGGTACTCTGGTTTTCTCCCACAGTACAAAAACATGCATGGCAGGTTATTTAGTGATTCTGATTTGACATCAGGCATGTGTTGGTGGTTGTTTGTCTTTCATGACTCTTAAGCCTTGAGATCGATCTTAAGCTGTCCTGGATGTTCCTCGCCTCTCACCGGTTTGCTGCTGGAAATAAGCTCCTGTCACTCCAAAGCTCTTAATGGAGACAAAGCAGGTATGGCAAATGAATTGATGGTCATTTAGGACACAGGTAGGCATTTTTCATGTAACAATAAATCAATAGTCTGGTCCTTTTTTAGGTTATGTTCTGTACAGTAGTTATCAATAATATACAAGCATCAATTGACAACCAGAGACAAGACCGTAACCCGGAAGGTGAAGTCACATAGGAGGCTGGATGCAGAACAGCTGTAACGTCCTTTGGGTCCTTTGGCTCACAATCTTTTTGGTTGTTTGGCACATATGACATTAATCTTCTAGGGTGATTACAGAAAATGCCAAAGAAACCTGAATTACTTTTTGATATTTTATTGTGTGAACACTTCTATTGGGGGGGGGGGGGGCAGAGGTTAGAGAAGATGTGATCAGAAGGTCGCTGGTTCAACTCCCTGGAACGACAACATCAAAATGAAGTGAAGCACCCACACTTGCCTCCACCCTCATTTGCACCACTCTGGGTCCTTGAGCATGGCCCTTAACCCCCACCATCTGCTCCCCAGTCGCCTGAGATGGCAAAATCTTTCACTGCTCATTTCAGCGTTTGTTCTGGTTCTGCTTTATTCAGCTTCTTTGCACCCATTTCAGCTGTTTTCATCTATTTCTCCTTTCAGTGTCTTTATGCTAATTACTTTTTTCTGTGTTTCCTGCAACTTTTTAGGCATTTTACTAATTAAAGTTTTTTCTGTTATTTATATTTTGCCGATATCTACCTTTTATACTTTTTAAATAAGTAATGCTTGTTTGTTATGCTCCTTTCAGCCTCTTTCTGCTTAATTTTTTTCAAGCCTTTTCAGTGACATTAAATATATTTAAGATCATTTAAGATTTTTTTTGTTATAGGATTATCCTTGGTCTGCCTATTTTGGCCTATTCTGCTAATTTCAGCTACATTCCTGCTCTATCCAGCTGCATCTACATTTTTCTGTCATTTTTCGGCTGCTTTCTGCTTTTATTGTCCTGCTTTCAGTAAATGTCAGCTGTTCAAAGGCAGCTTGCATCACCATGTTCAGAATAAATCATTTTCAGCCTCTTCAGCAGATTTCAGCAAAACTCATTCAACAAGCATTCCCACTGAATTTTCACAGGAAATAAAACGTTTGTAGTTATTAATTTACGATTAGCGTGATTTGTTTTAAATGTGAGACTTCGTAAGACTTTCTTTCAATTTATGTTAGCTTCAAAACGCTTTATTTTACCTGTAAGAGCAGAAACATTTCATTATTCTGCCTGCACACACAAGCAACAAACTCAAAGCAAACCAGCACAGACCAAAGTCAAAGGGTGAGTCGGAAGAGCTACGATCACTTCGACAAGATTGTACAAGTCTTCAAAATGTTGCCCCAGGGTTGGATTGCCATTTGTAATTTTTTTTGTTGTTGTGTTCCTACAAAATCAGTTGGACTTGTATTTGTTGTGTAAAAGAAAAGGGGGAAAAAATCCATACAAGTAACAGTAAATGATGCTGTGCAACAGTTTTGTTACCATTTCTTGACTGTACAGTACACAGTTTGATTCCAGGAACCCATCAAACAAAATCACAGCAGGATTAATACAAGTCAGACCTCCCAAGACAGCCCGTTTTACTTTCAGAGCATCAGGTTAAGTCAAGTGTACTATAAACAAAGTTGATGAGGGGAACAATGGCATAATTCATACATATGACTACATGCAAGGTTTCAACCCAATGAAAAGCTCAGCCACACACACACAAAAGCTGATTTATTTAAACAAATTAATCTGAGCATCGTGGAAAATACATACATGGAACAAATTAGATTCATAAACGTGAATGTTTTCGTTTTGGGTTGTCCTCTCCCAGGTGGAGCCGGCTGCTGAAACGGGTTCAGATTGTGAAGTTAGAGACATCGGAGAAAGCGAGGGGGCTTGAATCACCAAATCGAGGTGATTTTTGAATGATAGTTTCTGTGTGGAGCCGCACGGCCGGTCGAGTGAATATAGCAGCGAGCCAGCCAAGTCAATTTTATCCATCGCTAAGTTTTCTCTTATTCCACACACCTGAGCGCGCACATGCAAACACACATAATCGCATAACCACATACATGCTCAAAGTTAATATACAAAAAGACATTCAGTAGTACATAAATGGTATGTAAATGAGATAATATGTTAGCTTTAAATGACTCTAATAGCCAGCACCCACCTCCTAATAATAACAGATAAATATATATTACATGACCAAAGTAAATTAACTTTGAACCAAATTATTTGCATGGTCAAACATAACTAAACTATTTCCAAACCTTGTGCAAATTTATGTGCATGTATTAGATGTTGATGTTCCCGGCTTGTATAATAGTTATTAGTAAAAGTTACAAAGTTAAAGGAATAAAATAGTTAAATTGTAATAATGTAATGCAATAGCTAATTATTAATGGAAAACAAATAGAATCAGAAAACTAAGATAAATCACCATCTTGTGAACTAGTGTTTAAAAATGGTACTTGGATATTTATGAGCAAATATAGCTTTTCCTGTTTTAAAAATACTGGAAGCTTAAAGTGAACAAAGCTGGTAAATGTAGGTGTGTTCAGATATTAAATTATTCTCCAGGACTGCTTTCTTTCATTTGAAATTCAGAATCAGATCAAATTAAAATTCAGAGTCAGACCTGAGAAATGTGAACATTTGCGTTCAGACATTCAAACATTCACATCCTTGACAAATGGATCATCTCAATATGATGCTAAATAATAAATAAATAAACCTGTGCATGCTTTTGTAACTTGCAGACTCAACTGTTGCAATGATGCTGTACCTGGCTGTGCAAAAGCTTCTTTAATAATAGTCCAGTTGATCCAACATATGGTGACGAGTTCTGATAGGAGCTACACAAAGGAAGCACGATTCTTCAGCTTGAACTTCATACTGGTTCCCTAAAGTTTATAGTATAAAAAATATTTTCCGTACAAAGCCCTTAAAGATGTTATACTACCCATCTATTCCCATCTATTCTTATCTATTCAAAACCCAAACTACATTACGGCAAAGACTGGTCCATCCCCCAGCACAAACAGAATAATATTGTGTATGCTGTTCAGTGCCAGGACTGTGATCAGTTAAACTTTGGTGAAACTAAACAGCCACTGGCCAAAAGGATGGCCCACTCATCTGCAGGCCAGTGCTCACTCTTTTATGGATGAAGATATTCACATCCTTGACAAATGGAACACTGGTTTGAGAGAGGAGTAAAAGAGGCCATCTTTGTGAAAAGAACCCGACTATCATTAAACAGGGGCGGAGGCCTCCGTGTTCACCCGTCCCCCTCTTACAACGCTGTTTTTGTTAGTATCACTCAGCCCCCTGTGAATAGCAAGAGGCCATCAGGGCACTGACATTAGGCAGATGGTCCTCCTTTATCATATGAACAGCTAGCTCTTGATATCAACAACAAACTAGTTGATCCACTATGAGAAGGTGTTATTCATAAGACAGAGTTTCTTGCAGCTTCTCAGACTGATGAAGTCATTTGGACAAAAGATGAACTGTTTCAACAAGAAGAATTTGTCCAGAGGACCTGACTTTACCTTGTTTGATTTATCTACCAGGATCAGTGAGCATGCATCAGGATCTTTAACCTATTATACTGGACAGGTTTTCAGTCAGGTCATCTGTCCAGACTGAAAATTGTTGGATTTTACCAACGTTTGGAGTCAAATCCATTCAAGATGGCAAGATGCCACTTACAATTGATCTTGTAAAACCATAAAGAAATACCTATAACATTGTCAGTTTCATAGATATTGGATCTAACATATGGTGTGGTAGTATCTGCAACTCATCTCCAACACATATTCTGAGCTCTAACAGATTGCACTCATTTTAACATTTGTTAACAAATAAATAACTCTGATAATGAGCAAAAATTTAGTGTGCTGGTAGCTAAGAGACACTCTGCAAGAAAGGGATTCATGTTGAACTTTTGCACGCAAGGTGGCATGCTTCAAGGAAGTAAGTTTAATGACACACTTTCTTGTTCTTTGCTTTTTACCAAAATATTTAACATTTGAAGATTTTTTTTACATGTTTTTGCAACATACTTTCAAATGTTTTATTCATCAATTTTTGCTTCTGCTCATCTTCCCACATTACAACCCCATAAGATTAACATATTGTCTAAAGACGTCTGGAAATCTGAACGCAAATTTATTAATCATCCATGACTAAATTGTACAATTTAAATTTGGCTGCAAATTCCCTGTTTGTGGGGGTTCAGTACTCTCAGCTTCCTGCAGTCACAAGGTGGTGCCAACAAGCCACACCTATGGACCATCTCCTTGATGAGCTGCAGGAGTACAAAAGGCTGCAGAAGACCTCCCTTTGCCAATGGAGCATTACATTCCTAACGGTAGTTGTGCTTCTGGCCCATTTGCATTATCTTGTGATAGATAAACACCTTCTTGTGGGGCAGCTGTGGCTGAGTGGTTAGAGCAGTTGTCCTCCAATGGGAGAGTTGGGGGTTCAATTCCACCAGCAGTCAAATGCTGAAGTGTCCTTGGGCAAGACATTGAACCCCATCATTGCCTTCGATGTGTGTCCCATCAGTGCATGAATGCGATCTAAAGCTCTGATTAGTCTTGTATAGATATACAGTAGTATAGTGTTGTTTGAATGGGTAAATGAGGGCACAGATTGTGTTGTAAAGCATTTTGAGTATCTGGATAAGATAAAGGTGCTATACAAGTACAGTCAGTGTGTAGTCTATGTGATATGCTGGTATACCACCAGAAAAGCTTGGGAATTTCCATATACCCACTGAAAAGTGCCCATTGATATGTGACATATCATTGGGCATGTGTCATTGATACTTGAAACATTGAAACATGGGGGCGAAACGCATCATAAATGCCCTCAGAGACCAGTGGTGTCCCTCTTCTTTTTTGGGGGGATGGGGGGAGGGTGGACGGGCGGTCTGTTTGTATTCGGCCAGGCACGTGTGCCACCGCGAGCCGCTCCAGCTATGTGAAGCAAGCGGGAGTCACGCAGAGGGAGGTGCTCAGGCAAATCAAAACAAATTGACGATTACATTGTACTAACTGGTGCACCTTGGTTTCCAAGCACAGTATACCCACTACAAAAACGTAGACTACACCATTCAGAATAGTCCACCATCTTGTGCACCTTACATGTTTCAGCATTAACTTCTGCTGCCTCCCTGTTCCTGGACTCCCGCTGTATGACAGACTCCCTTGTGACTTCCTCACCTGTCTAATAGCCATCCAGCAACTTGCCTTCCTCAACCTGGAACTCTCCTCTGACGTCTTCTTTCGCTCACTGGAACCAATGGATTCCCTACTCCTTCAACAATCCACAACTCCTCCAGTCAGAAAGAAAGCACCATTACCCTCCGCACTTCAAGTTACCCATACTGAACCTTCTCCTTGCTCCCCAGGGTTCCAGCCCCTCTCTGGGCACATTGCTGATTATCTCACTGTAAATAAACACTGTTAAATTTTACCTGGTCTTGAAGTCTGTTCTATTCAGTCCATATTCTCTGGGTATTACGTTAAACATTATCATTCATTATTATGCTATGTCACTGCACTGGTTCAGAAATGCCTCTGTTCAAAAGCAGGTGGCATTTTAAAACTTGAACATTTTCTTACATATACCTCCAGTTCAACATTAAACGTAACGCTGTAATTGTCATGAAACACCCAAATAATAAAAAATACATTTAAAAAAAACCTGTAAAAATGTATTATTATGAGTCAAAGTTCTCAGCTAAACCTCTTTGTTTGAGAGAAAACCACATGTGGAACATTTCAACATAAACAAAATGTCCTTTTTCCTAAAGTTTTAGTGCTAAACTAAATATCATACCATAAATTCTAAGTTCAAAAAAGTTCAAGACAGAAAGAACTGGACATTATTTGTGATTGATCTATCACACCTCACAGTAGGGGTTTGTTAAAGTCTTTTTTAATATTTTTATTCTCTTTAATCGTTTTTGCCTTGAACATTTTTTAATTTACCATGTCCTGGAGGATTGAGAATCTTCACCAGCTTAAAATCTAAGCAACACTTTTCCAAAATGGTTTGTGCAACTTCAGTTAAAATGTAATGCCCAACATTAAATTTAAATAGATAACCAGCTAAGTTTGGAGAGTGATTTTCTTCTGTTGAGCTTTATGTAACAGTACATTTTCTTGTTTTATTTTGATGGTACTTTCAAATAATTGGAGCTGCACTTGAAGCAAATCGTGGCTGAAACACGGAGAAGAAGAAAAGTATTTAGATTGAGTTCAAAAGAAAATAAAAGCGAATGGAACGTAGTCACGGAAGCCTGTTTTTAAACTTGACATCTAAAGCTGAGTGGGAATCTGCTTGAATCTGGGCGGCCACATCGAAAGCACACTCTTACGTTAATAAATCCACGCCGTTCTACGCGTGACTCTTCCTTTATGGCACACTGCCTTCTGAGAATTTACAGAAAAATGGAAAAAATGACAAGTTCAGGATTATAGATAAACAGTATTTGCCAAAGTACAGGAGCGCCCTGTGTTCTTTCCCTCTTTTACTCTGGGTGTGGTTCGACAGACAGGAAACAGTCCCCTCTGCTTTTAGCCGGGGCCTTAAAGGGTGTGCACATGATGAATATATGTGTGTGTGTGAGTATGTGTCAGGGCGTAGCGTGCCCACTCAAACACGTCAATAAGTAAAAGAATACTCTTCCCATCTCTCGTCAGCACAGTCCGCGTTGCCAATCTTGAGTCATATCTGATGGGTAAAAACAGAGTTTTATTTATTTTAAAACCACCAGGAAATCTCAGCACTGCAGAGTTCAGCGCTGCGCGGACACGCTACCGGACTACTAACACCGCTAAACACGCTTTCTCCCTCCAAATTTTCAATATTAATATGGATGACACAAATATTTTTCTCTGTTTTGCCCTCAGTGTTTTTTTCTCATCTCTGTGTATGTGTGTGTGTACAGGTGTGTACATACGGACGTCAAAGTGGTCAGGTCGTCTTGGCTATGATGCCAAGGGCTGGACTGCTGTGGTGTTATTTGAGCTGTGTGCCAGTGTACGGTCTGTGTGTGTGTGTGTAGAGTTGACTTGTCCTTAGGCTAAAGTCAGCACCGACCACAACAGAAAAACAAATCGACTGATAGACAAAAAGACGCAGAGAAACTGACCACGAGGGGAAAAAAGGAGAAGGAAAGGGCCTCCCTGTAAAATTTAGTTTCCAAACACAACAACTCCGAGTTAAAACATGAAGAACTTGGATCTCCTCAGGTCCTGGACTGTCTCTGTGAGCAGTTTATTATTTTACATGCTGTCAAAAGGGCAAAGGTAGACAAAGATTTTGTTTTTGTCTTTATTATTATTATGTGTGTGCATGTGTCTGTCTGTTAGCAAACTATCACACGAGCCACAAAATACATTTTAATGAAACTTGCAGAAGGTAATAATTGGATGTACATCTATTCCAAATTCCAAAAAAAGTATTCTTTTAATTTAAAATACAAAAAATTCCATACAATAAAACACAAATGATACACAAATCAAAATGAAAGGTAGCAGAAGACGAATAAATCTTATGATGTCTGCTCCTTTTATCAAAATATTTTTGAACAAAATATAATATACAATAAAAGCAATACTAAAAAGAAAAACAAAGCAACTCAAACAACAGTTCTTTAGATTAAATTCTCTTCTTCACCTCTTTACCATATTTCCCATTTTCCTGGACAATGGACCCCAAGTACTTGGTGTCCTGCACCTTTGTGACCTCTGCTTCTTGTAGCCTCACTGTTCCACCAGCTTCCATCTCATTCACACACCTGTACTCTGTCTTACTACGGCTGACTTTCATTCTACTAGACTACATATATACAACTAAACTACTTATACAACTAGTTTATAAATACATTTGTATATAAAGGTCAACATAAAAAGCAGGCGTAAAGGCCCAAAAGACTAGAGTCCAACACCAACCTTGAATATCAGAAGTATGTGTTGGGACATGTGGTGACAGTTTATGCATGCACAATGATGTCCATAAAACGTCAGAACGTATGTAGATTTTTGGCCAACCTTTTACCAAGAATTTGCAAATTAGCTTTTTTTTTTTTTGCAGTTTTGTATAAATATCCTTGGCAGTCCCAGCCAAGTGAGAACCTATCTATATATATTTAAAAGTTACTTTGTAGATGCCATGGGAGAGTAATGCTCCAGCGAAGAGTAGCACTCCACTGCAGCCTTAGGTGGTGTAGTCTTATCAGGTCAACAGCTGGTGGTAATTAACGACAATCTTGGAGAGGGTGGTACTTTTACACAGGGAAGCTGGTTCCTGGGAACAGAAAGCTGTGACAAAAACCCTTATTGCTTTTATTTCCTCTTAATATTCAAGTATAATGGTCATCTCAGGTCCGTCGCCCTGAAGATTTGTACAGTCCATTGCTGAGGTCAAACAAACTTCTTTGCTGACTTTGACAAACGTTCCACTTTTAGGAGGAATCCCAAAACGTTATGTTAAACTAACAAAAAAAAACATTGTCCAACATGAAAACTAATATAGATCACTTGATTCTAAGCTGAACAAGTGTTATAAAAAATAAAAATAAAAACAGTTTGACAGGGTTTTACTCCAACTATACCCCCAGTTACAATTTCTTAGTTGATCTATTTTACTGTCATTACCGCTGTTGTAATGACGAGACTGTTTGTTTACAGCAATATTGAATGGCGTTGCCATATGATTTTTCTAAATTTGTAAGCAGTTATGAAAGACCCTTTTGTGAAAGGTCAACCTGCCTTTCATTTACATTGTGTCAAGCTACTTGTCGCATTGACTATGAACCAGAGATGTGCAACCCTACTGTCCCAGATCGTTTCAACTCTGTCTTTCTGCACATCCTTGTCCTGGATTTATGCTTGCTTGCCTCCGTAACCTGCCTTCTAGCACAACTGATTGAACTAGGACTCCTGATGTATGATCAAATCAAACTGTCGAAAGTACCAGCACATGCGGCAATAAAAACACTGCTAGTTTGTTTGGCTCAGAGTCGCTTTAATGTCACCAGCGTCCTGCCATATCTGTTTTTTTGTTTGTCCTCCTATTGAAATATTGGTTACATTCAGAATGCTGTAAGCTATTCCAGCAGAACTTAATATTGATGCAGTCTCAGAGTTTGCTTTGACTGTTAAAGTGTTATGCTATGGAGGAATTCAATACCTTTGCCAATAAGGAGCTAAGCCTAGTATTTTTACTTCACAATCATTATCCAAGCTATATTTGAATTTCTTTGTTATTTTGAACCCCTGAAAAACTTGCGTTGTACCCATTTTGTCTTTACTTCATAAGTAGAAAAAGAATTAAAGGATAACTAGAAGATTAATTTGGACAATCATAACACGGTTGGACATGGTTCAGACAGTTGCCAAATCTGGATCTCAAAAATCTGTGCACTCCTCTAGTTAGGGACCTTATCAGACACACTCAAATAGACATTGTCTACACAGATTCATTCAACCACGTCTCGTAACATTGGTAGAAATTTTGACTCCGAGCAAGGTCTCTCTGGATCACCGTGGCCTTGGACTGAACAAAAACAGTTTTGTTTGCAGTTTCTGGCCTCTATATCTCTTTTTACTACTGCAAAATAAATAATCTTACTTTGAATACATCCATTTGGTTTGATGCTTCCCAGTCCTTTCATGTTTCTTAGAGCTGTAAACTAAACTGCTTTGACTCAATAATCCAATAGATCAACATTACTCCTCTGAAGAAATTCTCCCAAACTTCTGCTTTTATGAAACGAACAAGGTTGCGCCTCGGGTTCACACCGCAAGAAGCAACGGTTTATCAGTCAGAATGAACGGCCAATGGAAACACTTCATTTAAATTAAGACACAAGAACAAGTGTTCAGTTTTGCTATATACAGATCCCCCAGAAGCCCTGAGGATGAATACAGGTCAGAGGCCATTGCTTTGCACACCTGGACAGCCAGAGCCCACCCAGCAACAGGCATGCCGAGCAACCATTTTCACTAGCAGGTAGGTAAACTTGACCCCAAAGTTCTTCCATTACTCATAGGGACACAAAGGCGTAGCATTATGCTCCTGACCTTTTCCAGAAAGTAAGAAAAGGAAAGGTAGATTTAAGTCTGTATTCGCTGACAGGGAAGATTTGCCACACAAGGTACAGTTTTATAGAGACAATATGTATTCTGCTTTTTTCCCCGCTTGGATTCCTTGGAGAAGCAATAAAGCCCAAGCAGCGAAATGAAAATCTATACGAGCATGTCCACAGGTAACTCAAAAAGGTTGACAAAATACACAGGGAGAAATGCACGTTTCAACAAATATCAGCTACTCAGCCACCGATGGATGAATCTTTTTCTTTTTTTAATAACCACGAACCATAGGACTTGAGGCACCGAAGCAAGAATCTGGGGAATCCATCAGCGCAGCAGTCAAAAGTAACAAGAGAAGCCTCTGAGATGAGAGGAGTTTCTCAGGTGCACGGGAACGACAGGGGACGCTCAATATGGCATTTGTATCCGCAGTAAAAGAATCGGCTTACCTACTGCAAGCATGCTGTTCTCAAGTGCCCTGCAGAGATGTAATATTAGATCAGTATGTAGCACTTCTGTGTTCTGTTCCATCAAGCTCACAATACATCAAATTGATGTCCTTTCTTCTTAATTGGTACATCTCTCTTCCCCATCTGTGGCCGCTGGTGCTCTTCTGGGACCTGGCTGTGTTCATTATAGATATTTGTTGAAGAGCATAGGTACTAAAATAAAGCGCAGTATGCTAAAGATACAATTTAGACAGTCTGAACTGGCAGTTTGGGGGGTTTAAGAATTTTAGAGCAATATGCTGCTCTTCTTGCTGAACTAAAAAAAAAAAAAAAGAATAAATACATTTAAAAGAAACAAACATGCAAAGGTTTGTTTGACAATCTTCGACAGTATTGTAGAAATGAACTGCCTGTGTGTTTTCACAGCTCGCACCCTCGAAGGAGTTCATGCGTTGCTGTGATAAATTGCTTCTTTGTTCAAGTATGGGATTTATGGCCTGAATGGTAATCATCTGCATCTTAATCCAGATTATGCTGGAAAAAATAAAAAATAAAAAATAAAATAAAGATTTGTGAATTGTTATTGGCATAAATCCAGATATGTGTACTGGGGCAGAAGTCAGGCTGGAAAAATGTAACAAAATAATAATAATGTGAACTCTGTTTTAGACTTTTGGTTTCATTGGGACAAAAATAAATGCAAACAATACATTTAGAGAAAACTAAATCCTTTAATGACTGTCTTTAGGGAACATTTGGACAAGTGAGGGTTGTTGTTAACCCTGTTTAGTTCAATTAGACATTTTATTTAATTTATAAGGTATTGTGACACTGCTGTATTGTGTAATGTATCATAAACTCTTCACTTTGTATTAGAAGTGCAAGATATTTCCGGCATGATATCGTATCGGTTGATATTACCGTTAAATCGGCCATTCCATTAAAATAACTCGCTGATATAAAAAGGCACTGTTTTTGCCTGTAGCGGCAGTGCAATGCGATGTCATGTGCGCCTAGCTGATCTCGTGGCGGAGAGTAAAATTCAAAATGTCGGCGGTGTGGAAGTTTTATTTTTCGTTGGTGAGTATGTCGGATTCCGAAGATTTATGGACTACGTTGAGCCTCACTACATTGTCCGCAGTCAGAATCATT
>JAVCKU010000139.1:8614646-8631662 GCA_032273985.1 Hypsolebias coamazonicus | reverse complement strand
CTAAAAACATGGGGAAAAATCCATAAATAAGTCGCACCGCTGTATAAGTCGCAGGACATGAAAATTAGTAAAAAAAACTGTGACTTATACACCGGAAAATACGGTACATACAGTACATTTATTATGACATTACACATAAACAACAGCAAAATTATGCTAAATATTTTGAATAACATACTTTTCAGCTCTGATTAAAAAAATACATTTTGCACATGTCATTTTTTCTACGTACTTAGGACATTTTGTTTTTGAAAAATACAAACAGCTGCCTGTGAGTAGAGCCCCTTAGTGGTCAGCTACAGCATGAGTGTTTGGGGTGTGCGTCCATAGACTTTTAATGTGTGCGCCTGTTGCTTCGCCAACTTGGGTGGGAGCGATAAACAGGAGACGGGACGTGGAAGGGACAAACTACCTACTACTACTCGTTTTTTGCTTTGTTGTGCGGAGCTGGGAGATAATCCACTAGTTTCACTCGGAAAGAAAGTCAAGCCCAAATAAGCAACTTCACAGTCAAAAACAAGCCAAAAAAAAAAAGCAACCCGCCACTCACAAGCAACTTTAGGACAAAAAAAAGAAGAAAAAAAAAAAAAAGCCTAAAATCACTTTTAATAAGCAGATTTGGCAACTATGATCTAAATACTGTATTCTGGACTCTATACTCACAGTTCTCCACCCTCTACAGATCCTTCCTGTGTTTTCTGCTGAGTCATCACTGTAAATAAATACAACTTACCTTTTTATTAAGTTGTTGAGTCTCTTGCGTTCAGTTCCCCTGCTCTGGGAAATAAAATACACCGCAAATACTGGCCCATGGGCTGCTTTAAGTTTGTTAGAGTGGTCTTTTCTGGCCAGTAGGTGTGAAGTTATAAAATTAATTTCATCCAATGATTGTTAATATTTATTGATATTTTAAGACAAAGAAAAGACTGGATTCTAGCCATCCATCCATCCATCCATCTATCCATCCGTCTGTCCATCCATCCATCCTCTTATCTGTTTCTTCCTTTTCAGGTTGCAGACAGTCATTTTGCCAATTAAAAAAAAAAACTAAAACAATGAATTGTGCAGGCTTATGCATTTTTTTATTGTGATGTAATTGAGTATCCTACTTTGAAAAATTAAAGCATAAAGTTGAAGTGAGTATGATATGCTCTGTGTATTAGTACTAGTATCTGCATATTTGCAAAGGAAATCACAGGACAGCTGCTAAAGCTAGTCCTTTTTTTAATTTAACAAAAAAATTGATGTGGCTATAAAATTCTATTAAATTCAGTTATGTTGGTCAAAGCTTGAAAGAGCTGCTGCAGAGGAACCAAAGAGCCGCATGTGGCTTCAGAACCACAGATTGCAGATCCTTGTTACCACATCAAATTTTGGGCCAGGACTTTTTTTTTCAAGATGGATACAGTAGTCCCTTGATTATCGCAGGGGTTACGTATACCCCCCACCCACCCATGACAGGTGAAAAACAGTAAAGTAGGAACACTGTATTATTTTAGTATTCATTTATTAAGGCTTTATAAACCCTTCCCACACTTTCGCATTGTTCGAAACTCTTAAACCTGCGTAATGATAAAAACATATGTGCTGTATCGTACAGTTCTGCAAAATATTACTCACCAGCTCTGCAGAATAGCAGCTCGGTTCCAGTCGAGCTCAGTTTCGGTTCGGTAGACCTACCCTGCAGCGTGACGAAGCCCACCGCCCCGTCCAGGTTGACGTGTGCGAGGATAATTGAGCTTCAGGAAACTTTAGGATTATTTGTGACTTTCCTGCCAGTTCTGCGAGTGTAATAGGTATCGTAGATTTGAGTTGCTAAACTTTCCCTCCATTCTTTAGAAAGCAGCGGCTGGAAGCACTGTTGGCTTCTGGGTAATGTAGTTCCTTTGTCTGGCGATACAGTATAGGCTTATTGAAAGAAAACAACAATATGGCAGCGACTGTCCAAAGTATTTATTTTTTTACTTTTATCTCACACTGTCCAAATCATGCGAGTTATATTAAAGTTGGCAATCGTTGAAAAACCACAAAAGAGCGAGTCCCCGAATGTCAAATTGCAAATTAGCGATGGACTACTGTAATAACAGGCTGCCATGGAAAAGAACAAGTACAGTGCTATGTGTTGTCATCATTGTATGTTTTCATTCAATGATGAAATTGATTCTCTGCATTTAACCCATCACACCTAAGATACACCCAGGTGGAGCAGTGGGCAGCTATGCAAGCACATTAGGGAGTTGGTGTCTTGCTCACAGACACAACAGCATGTGGGCTTGGCGAGGAGTCGAACCGCGACTTTCTGGTCCCAAGTTGGTTGCCCAACTTCTACAACATCTCAGCCCCCTAAAACATCCAACCAACATAACCATAAGAGGTAAAAACTGAAGATTTTGTTACAACCCTAACGTTCCCAAAGAAAGACAACCAAAAAAATTTTACTGGCTCTGGGCCTACAAGTAAGATGTCCTCAAAAAATACCATTTGTAGAACGGAAAGGCTCTTAAAAAGAGGATAAAAGGAAAATAAGTATGAGCTGTAAGCCTCACAGTAAGAAGGTTGCAGGTTTGCCTCCCACCTAAGGCCTTTCTGAGGCAGTTCAGTTATCTACAACAGGTAAGACATTAGGAGCGCTAAACCTCTCCACAGAAACCCCTGTTCAAAGGATCTGAACTTTAAGTGTTGCTTTCAAACAATACTTATCTTCTTACATCATCATCTTTGTTCTTGTTTAGGATTTTTATTTTTTCCGGCAGCGCCATCATCCTTTTTATTGGTCAGAAGCAGTGACACCGATATGCAGACTGGCTTTGTGCATGTCAATAGGAGTACTGTACCGTATGTGTGTGTAAGAAAAGGATGATGATGATGATGATGATGATGATGATGATGATGAGTAAGACTCTGGAGAGGAGGGAGAGAATTACCTCTGAGCATCAGGGAGTGAAATATAGACATAAATGAGGAGAAAAAGAGACGTTGAGCTGGGGGGAGGGGTGATAACATGACTGGAGTTTAGTGAGAGGGAAAGGAAATAACAGGGAATGGAAATGAGGCATAAAAGTTGTGGGGGTGACAAAAACAGGATACAAGACGAAAAGAAAAAAGTACCACAGTCTGAGGTGTGAGCACGTTTCATGATTCCCAAGTTGTTTTTCAATTGTGACGAGAAAAGAAGAGGTGGTGGGATGGATGGAAAGAGAGATGGATAGACCATAATCACATTTTCTGTGGTGTCTGCACGTTTCGTGAATCCCATGTTGCGTTTTGGCTCTGGGCATCAAATTGAGAGTAAAACTAGCAGCAGAGATGAGGAATGAAAAATTTAAGATAATATTCGGGCCGTTCCCCGTGGAATCCTATTCTGATTCACAGCATATGCAAGAGGAACGAGGGAGGGAGACGGAGGAGAAGAGAGAGGCCTGGCTGCCCGGATGGAGACTTAAAGTGAGGAAGAAGAAAATATGACAAGAACAGATTGCTAAGAACAAACTTACAAAATATTGCGGTGAGTGAGAAGTTTGAAAATAAAAAGAAAGAAGAACAAAGAGGGCAAAAGAAGCAACAGAAACCAAATGCAAAACTTAGAAATTTGAAGCATTTCATTTAAACAGAACATATAAACCTTTAACTCGTTCATTTATATTACCAGCTGCAAGTCATATATGCATATTCAGTTTAATTCAGTTTATTTATATAGTGCTATATAAACACAGACATTATATAAATATATGCCATATTTATATTTATTTAGCACAAGTCATAACAGAAGTCATGTCAGGGCACGGAACAGAAACATTCATATGTAAAAATAATTTAACATTATTTATCAGAGGAGCAGACTACTTTGAATTTAGCTCCATCACAGACTCTCACTTTGAGCAAGTATGAAAGCAACAGAGGAAAGGAAAAACTCCCTCATGAGAAAGAGAAACCTTTTAGAAGAACCAGGTTACGGACAAGTGGCCATCTGCTTCGACTGGCTGGGTTTGAGAGGATTAGATACACAATGGCAGGTCAGCCATTACATAAGATAGAAATACAGTAGTCCCTCGCTACTTGGCAGTTCGACTTTAGCGGTCTCACTCTTTCGCGGTTTTTCAAAGTAAGCTCGGACATGACATACTCCCTCCTGCAACCTGTCGTGATCTCCGCCCTCCGCCACCTGCAGCTCTCTGCCACACCCACATTTCTCCTCTGTGCTGCAGTAGCCTCGTGAAGGGTTAACCCTTTGCTGTCCAGCTGCACCAATCAACTTGTCTTCTAACTTAAAATTCAAAGTACTTTGTATGTCACATCGTAAAAGCGCCAAAATCACAACATGTGTTAAAAGTTATTTTAAATTAGTTTAGAACTTCTATGTTAAGTTGTTACAGTGTAACTGATCAAGAAGTACATTTCTTCTTCGTGCTTCAAGTGGGCTGGCAGAGAGCGTAGATCATGGCATGCTGTGCTCTTTTAGAGCGTTTAGAGTTCACAAACAGTGTTTAGAGTATTGTAAGACTGGGAAGATTTTATAAAGTCTTAATATATGTATAAATACTAAAATAAACTTGTACTTACTACTACCGTTTGTACTACTATTCCTACTTCTCAGTTTTTCAATTATTGCGGGGTGGTAGTTGTCCCAAACCCCCACAATAATTGAGGGACTACTGTAGTATCAAATGAAAACTATTCAATTTTAGCAGTTCCTTTTAATAAATGAGGCCAATTTGTTCTCATAGTCTAAGCCTACAGCAACATAACAAGCCAACCCTAACTATAGGATGTATCAAAAAGAAAAGTCTTAAGCCCAGTTTTAAAACTGGACAATGTGTCAGCCTCACTGTCAGAAACTGGAAGTTGGGATCACAAGAGAGGAGCCTGATAACTGAAAGATCTTCCTCCCATTCTTCTTTTGGAAACTAGGAACCACAAGAGCAAAGTGCTCTGTTAGGAAAATATGGAACAATAAGATGGAGCTAGGTTGTTGAGAGCTTTGTAGGTTAGAAGTAAGATTTTGAATTTAATTCTGAATTAGCCAGTGGAGAGAAGCTACAACTGGAGAGATATGATCTCTCCTATTAACTCCAATTAAGGCTCTGGCAGCTGGATTTTATTAACCAAAGACATTTTAACGATGTATTTGGACACCCAGATAATAATACATTTAAATGTACACTTAAAACTGCATTCATCTTATCGTTTTTCTTTCAGTAGAGACTCAAGTGCACAGAGTTCTTCCGTAAATGCAAATAAAATGGGTGAAAGTCTGCTGTAGGATCCAAAATGGTGCCCTCAAAATGGCTCCAGATGGAGTTGACATCAAAACCAATACGGTGAGAGACAAGTTTCCAAACTTGAGCTGGTTGTGGGGACCTGGCCAAGTCTCGCATGTAATAAGCCCCAAAGGTTTCTACTATCCTCATAAATGATTTATATTCAGAGAGCAGGCCAATGGATTTCAAATCAGCTCCCACACAAAATTTTGAACACCTCTCCATATCTGGACCAGCAATTGATTTTTTTTTTTTTTTGCTGGATTTTACTGCCAACTCGTCTCTCACCGATACTTGGCAAGAATCTATTGGTGTAAGATTACACATTACCTACATGTTGCTGACATAGAGGCCTAGACTGCTGTTAAAGAGCCACCTCTTTATGCCATTTTACAAACTGCGGTTGCCGTATATTCAGCCGCAATGATGTTCCAAGTCAACAGAAGGGTATTAATTAGCAGCAGAGTCATGGAGGAAGTGGTAGGGTACATTGTGAACAGTTTTTGCCATGTTTGTAAATGCTTGGGACCTGATAATATTTTTTGGGTCAGCTTCACAACAGTGTTTGGTTTAGGTGTCTACAGCAAGGGTGTCTAACCCTGGTCTTTGACAACCACTATCCTGCACGCGTTACTTCTTTCCCTGCTCCACCACCCCTGATTCAGTGATTAAATTGCCTCTTCAAGTTCTGCAGAAGCCTGTTTATCACTCATTTGTTCAAATCAGGTGTGTTGGAGCAGAGAAACCTCTTCAACATGCAGGATAGTGACCCTCAAGGACCAGAACTGAACACCTTTAGTCATCAGCTTTACACTCCAGCCTAATAAGTGGCGACAATCTGCTGATGTATCAAGTAGCTATGACAAAAATTCCTGTCATAGTAAACACAGTTGTGGAAAGGAGCAACATTTCTCATACTGTATTTATTTATTTTGATGTACTTTTACCGTTTGCCTGTCGATGCTGGTGGTTTGCCTCATCGTCTTTTTTAGTCAGATGTGTGTTTGGCGCCACCTTTTGAATGGGAGTCACAATCGTGCGCTATCTGGGTAGAAGGACCCAGACACAGTTCATTATCTGTCTTACTTTTTAGGAAAATAAATAAAGAAATCCTTGATCGAGCTGTGCACTCCGCTTTGTCCTGACCATTAGTTAAAGAGCGACACGAGCCCGGTCACAGAACTGCTGAGTCACCCCATGATGTGGCTCATTTACTGCTAGAAGTATTCTTCATGGTTCAATTATGAGTTTGCATTTTCTTTGCTCCTTTTCCAATCTCCATTTCTGTCCTGTTTGTCCAGAATACAAATCTGTGGTGATGGCAGCAAAGATTTCTCAGGAGCTGAGATGATCCCACGTTTAGCCCACAGGTTTGGTTTCTTATTGACATTAGAGATACAAGGCAAATACAGTTTCTTTCCACCACATATACCACATGCAAGGTGAATAACAATAAAGAACCTTGACCTTGACAAATGATAAATTCATGCATGTAGTGTAATATTTATTAGTAGTACACATAAGATTAGCATGAGCAAAAATACTGTTTATCTATGGCCAAACAGGCTTTTAGCACATTAATAAGTGTGATGTCCACTGACACCTGCAACTCAACAACATGAAATTATTAAATATTCTCTGAGCAAGTGGAGTTTTTTTTAATCCCAGTACTTTGTTTGAAATTGATAAGAGTTTACAACGAAGGACCGTTATGGTGGAGGATGAAGGACGAGCAAATACTGATCATATTTATCAGCCAGCATTAAATCATACAACGTTGAAAGAAAGTGGCAGCCGGCTTTGTCAAGAGGGATTAACAGCCTCGGTGGGAGTGCGACTTCCTGTGACTGGGGAGATAAAACTGCAAAAACATTCTGCAATATTTGCTGAAAACCCAACGTGAGCATTGGATTTGTCCAGAAGTGCCGAAATCAGCGCAGAATATTCACAAAAGATGTCGAATCTGTGTCAATGGTTTATGGGTGGGAAACCAGTGTAGTGGGAAAAGACGGACCAACTGAAGAAGTCTTTGTTAGTTTCTTTTGTAAAGGGTGTAACTTTCAGACACGGTTTAGTTGCTGTAAATACTACTTTTTTAGGCCTAACACTATATTTTGTTAATATATTTTATGTTTAAGCACTTACAGCCCATCCTGCTGATGTAGACCATGTTTTCAGCTATTTGGGAATTACAAGTTTTAAAAAAATTCTGTTTAGACAAAGACAATAAAATGTTTTGTTGCAACACTGAAGGAGGAGTTGGTAAAACGGTGCAAAATCCCAGAGACTAAAGAGGTTTCCCTTGAAAAGACAACAGTAATTTGGATTAGTTATGGAATATTTTGAATTATACTGTACATTGTAACATGACTGTTGGTTTAGTTGGCCCCAAGGTGCAGACAGAACTCAAGGAGCTTAAAGTAAAGTAGTCCCGCTTTACTTCGTGGTTCGTTTATAGCGGACTCGCTCTATTGTGGTTTTTCAAAATAAGACTGGGCATGACACACACTTGGCTGATTGATGGATGAGCCGTGCGATCGGCACGGAATTTTTATTTAAAATACATATGAAATTATTTAGCACCTCCATCCTGCACCTTTGTGCAGCCCTTACTGCAGGATAAACTTCCTGCTGCAGCTGATCAGCCACTCACCGTGCAGAGCGGAGAAGTGGGCGTGGCCAAGAGCGCTTGCAGGTGGCAAAAAGCAGAGGCAGGGCACTGAAATCATGACATCTGGTGCTTTTAGAGATTTAATATTTAAACACATTGTTTGATATTGCAGGATTGTGAGAAGGGTTTAAAACGTCATATATATAAACAAACTACTACTTGTACTACTATCCCTACTTCGCAGTTTTTCACTTTTCGTGGGGCTTCAGGGTACAGATCCCCGTGATAAACAAGGGATTACTGTATAAATAAATAATGTGTTTAAATAACAAAACAAACACTGTCGTGACAGCAAAACTTACCTTTCCAAGTAAATATGGCAGGAGGACAGAACACAACCCCATACAGGACAATCCACAGACCAGGGAACAATAAAGAAACTCAGAATATATAGACACACTAATGAGGGATAAACACAAACACCTGGGGAAGGACAACAGGTGTAGAGGCAGGAGCTGATTACAGGAGGGAGAAATACTGAGGAGGGCAGAATAGATGACACAAGGATGACCAATCACGCACAGATCCTCTCAATTTGACTTAAGCCAGAGTCAGAGATTAGCTTCAGATACTGTGTTTAACCTGTTGGAAGGTCATTCTAAACTTTGCTGTTTGTTGAAACACATTTAAATACAGTATGCTTCGCACAAAAACAAAACTGCTGTTTAACAATGAGTCACTCTGGTTTTTGACAACACAAACCTTTAAGGCAATGTGTACATCCAGAATGCATTTTGTCCAAAGAATATTTTTTAATTCACGTAAACATGTCACCATTTTTTGAAATGTTACCATTTACACAAGAACACACACACACACAAAACAATTCTGTAGTAGCGTAGTCAAGTCAATGCTATGTAGCTTAATGCTAATTTTAAAACTTTTTTTTAATAAATGGTGTTGTATAAATTGAAATTTGAAATTACATTTTTGTTATAGTAAAATTTAATGTGTCTGCCAAGGTATTTTATGAAGCTAAAAGGGTTGCATACTCCAATTCCTAAATAATCAACATTTCAGTGTTTATGTTTTTCTGGAGCCCATTAAGAGTCTGTGTAAGGGGATTTGCTGTAGTTCGGTGGTCAGTGGATGTCATGTAGTCATGTAGTCCTGAGGCTGGAGATTCAAGCCCATGGTTCAGTCAGGAAGGGTGTTAGTTGTAAAAACATTTTCAGCTGTGATCCTTGCAGAAGGGAGCAGCCAAAAGAACAATATTAAGAGTCTATAAATGCATACAACCTAACAGGACTATTTGAGCTTGGAGGAAACCTGCATATTCAAGCAATCTAACACATGCATGAGAAGAACATGGAAAATCCACACTACGTATGTGTGTGTGGGGGGGGGAGGGGGGCAGGCAAAGGAGACTGTTATACATAGATTTATGAGCTGCACTGTATTAATAAATCTATGTCAAGCTAAGGCCTGACCTGTTTGCACTTGTTTTATTATTGGTTTATCCTGTGGGGGCTCGTCCGGGTTCATGAGATTAGCAATCACCAAACCTCTTCACAGTAGGTAAAGTTTATTTAGTAATGTGGCTTACAAAATGTTCCATGTTCACAATTCAGGTGTTTTTGTAATTTGTTTACCTCAGTGTTAAGTTTGCTATGCTGGTAAGCCATACATGCAAAAAATAGCTTGATTGATTTATACTTCTTTGAAGGCTAAAGTGGGTTTTTAGTTTGGTTTAGTTTACTTTATTTGTTCATTTTTTTTAAACAATACAATACAAAACAATCCCATGAACAATAACGTATAGAGTATAAAAAAAAGAAAGGTAGCAGAAAGAAGAAAAAATCTTATTATTTCTGCCCTTTTTTTCAAACAATCAGTCCAAACAATAGTAATCTTCCAGTAACAGAATAAAATGAATAACTTTCTAATTTTTCTAACTAATACAATACACTACACATACAATATAATACAATACAATTATTGACCCTGATATAAAGGAAGCATGATGGCTTAGTGGTTAGCACTGTTGCCTCACAGTAAGAAAGTTCTATGTCCAATCCCTGATTTGGACCTTTCTGTGTGGAGTTTGCATGCTGTCTTCGTGTTTGCGTTGGTTTTTCTCCAAGTACCGGTACTCTGGTTTCCTCCCACAGAAAAAAAAAGCATGCATGTTAGGCTGCCTTCAGGCCCAGGCATCCCTTGCAAAAGAGATCTATGACCTCAGTAGGATTTGTCTGGTAAAGTAAAGGTTAAAAAAAAAGAATCATAACTGTAAAAATTCATATATATGCTTTATTTTGGGTGATAACTTCTTGACATCGCTTTGTCATTGTATTATAAATTTATTTTAAGATTGAAATATTTGCTGGACTTGACATAAGTGGCTGTGATTATATTCCAGTCCTGCTTGCTCAATGGATGATCCTTCATTTCCTCTTTAATCCAGAGGCCTCACCACGTGTCCCCATTGAAGGAGTCCCAGAGGATTGACCTATATACCTGCTGACTCTTACTGACCTGTCACCGGTTTGGCCTGGCTCACTGCTGAGACGTGCTCAGTCACACCTCCCACTGTGCACTTTGTAGTCTTAAACTACTGCGCATTCAAGCCGTGCTTAAAATAAATGGAAACGGTAGTTGAAGGAGCTCTAAAAGGCATTGAGCACAACTTTTTGCACTGCTGATTTGAGATTGATAATCTCATTGCTACTTCAGTGGTGTCACATGTGGTTAATCATAGTTTAATTAAATATGATTTAATAAGCTCTGACGTTTCCATTTTTCTGTGAGTGCATGTGCATCTGTCCATGTGGCATGGGTACATTATTATCACTTCTTTTCTGGTTTTAACAAGAATGTCAGGGCTTGTCTGGTCATTAAACTGGGTGACATGTTTCCACGCTCACCCGGTTCACACCTGCCTGGTAGCACAATCATGTGCACGTTCTAGTTAATAATTCACAGTGGCCCACTGCTCCCATGACCTTCACTTATTACAAATTAATTTTGACCTCCTCTGTCATTTGCTTCATTAATCTCTGAAGAACCAAATTTGAAGGGTTGTTATGATGATTTTGGTCTTTGCTGTTACAAATTCCCTTTGCTGTTCTTAAAAGGCTGATGTGGCATCAGTTTTTGTTTCATCAGTGTCCGTCATAATTTATATTCTGGTAATGAAATGATTACAGCTGAAGGCTATTTTTAATTTATTTTAGGAACATGACAAATATAAGCAGAGGTAGAACAGACAAAGTTTGATATAAAATTTGGCAGCAGCAGATTACTCATGATGCGTGACTGTGCTGCTGCTTTGTAGAAATGTTTCGTTTTACTATGCAAACAGAAACTGTCATGCGTCTTGCTCTTATGTTTTCTTTTTTGTGGTATAAAGTCGCTGCTATAATTTATGTGCATTTTTCTCTTATGCACAAAAAATGTAATGTTTTATCCTCCCATCAATATTTTATCCATAGTACCTTGGAGCATTTCAACATTATAATATTTAAATCTGGCAATAAGGGAAAGTCTACGTCAAACAGGTGAAAGGACCTCCCTTTCCCTCCAGGCAATGAGCACCTAAAATGCTATATCTCAATGAGGTCTGTGACATGCATTTAATGATGGCTGACATTTCTTGCTCACAGCTTGTTGTCAGGTCCTGGCAGAGGCACCATGTGGAGAAATGACTCTCACTGCGACCAGACTGACAGTAAGAGGGTAATACTCAGGTTGTGTTGCTTGCACACAGTGCTGCTTGCACGTGTATTTTTATACTTTTTCAACCAGTGGGAAAAAATATTGGTGTGTGTGTCATAAAATGTGGGACAGGGATATGTCACTGTCACCACCAGCTGAACAGAGATGTAAAGCTGAAAGAAAATGTAAAACGTTAGATTTGCAGTCTAGTCCATGCGCAATATTTAGCTGGAAGCTTGAATCTAACTTTGTGAGGGCAGTGTTTGTTTTTCAGATCTGCTTGTTCATGTGTGGGTGTGTGGGCTCCCACGGGGCTTCATATTGCTCCACGAAACTGTGCTCTCTGGCGCCCCCCATGGGCAGAACCTGGTAAACTAATCTCCAATCTCCCAATTAGTCTCTTGTAATTGACGTTTTTTTCTTACATTACTTTTTACTTGAATACAGAGGGGAAAAAATAAAACATAATTTTAAATAGATCTAATACTTAAGCCTTAAACAGATAAGCGACAACTTTACTTGCTTTATTTGTAATTATAAACTCAAGTGAGGCATTCAAGTTCAAGTTTTTTGTAAGTAGAAACCAAACATTCCAGAGCAATTAATAACATTTAGCCGGACTCGTTCCCTGGTGTGTATTTGCACACACATTGTCGGCCCAATGTGGTAAGATGATACAAAAAAAGAGGCATTAAAGAAAACAGAGGAGACTGGCGTTACTATGGTAACAGTGGTGTTTTGGCTTGTGGGTTGAAAAAAAATCTGTAGTTTTGTTTCTCAATAGGAATTTTACAGTAAAGTTTTTTATGGAAGCAATGAAGCAAAATCTTTTAATAGTTTTAACCAAATTATGAAGTAAATGATGAATTGGGAGATGAAATCTATGCAAAAAATAAAAATCAATGATTACTTTATCAGTCAAAAGAAAGAAAACAAATATGAATCAGAATCAGAATAAGCTTTATTACCATTGTACCGAAATACAGTGAAATTATGTTTGTACAGTCGTCTGAAAGATGGGTGGAGTGCACGTTGCTGCTGCTAAAAAGCGTGGCCCCTTATTCTTTATCAGAATACTTATAGATAGAAAAGGGGTAAGAGCCATAAGGATAGATAGTGGTATTACAAAAAAGATCTCTTCACATCTTGTCCTATCTGGACACGATTTGAGATGTCAAAAAACTCTACCAGCAAGCACATTTATAAACACATTATATATTACAGATTTGTCCATGCACTTTCAGATAGGCCACAGTTATGATGTTGTTATTCAGACACAGTTCTGATAAACCTGCACAGAAGTTCTCGGGGGGTGTCCCATGAGAGATTTGATTGTCGGCTCATATCCAAGGCCAAACGGGGGAGTCATTTTCAGATAAGCCACAATTGTTGATTTTCTCCAGGCTGACTGTTTTTTTTTCCTTGTCAGCCTCGAGTCCTGCTGGAGCTTTCTTGGTCCAAAATGGCCAAAGTTATGGGTATCTACTCCACTGATCCGCGTTATGAGCCTCCTCAAGGTCAATCCCACATGCTGACGAGTCCTAGAAGCCGGAGGTGGCCTGCGCTTCTCACATAAATCACCTCCATCTTATGGTTTAGCTCATTAATCAGCTGATTTTGAGTCCTCACAGCATATGTGTATAAAACCAATCATTAATTGACATGAAACAAGGTGCAAAATCTGTACTATTTTTCTGTAAAGTTTTTCTTTATTTAAAATTTCATCACAGTACTGTAAGTGATCTCATTATGATGAAAGACATATACAGTAGTCCCTCATTTATCCCAGGTGTTAGGTTCCATCCCCCCTGCCCACATGATAAGTGAAAAACCATGAAGTAAGGAAGCTATGTTTTTTCAGCATTTATATATATTTTAAGGCTTTATAAACCCTTCCCACACTCTTGCAATGTTCTAAACTCTTAAACTTATGTCATTTTAACAACATATATACAGTACAGTAGCTACTAAATTTTACTTACCAGCTGTGCAAAACACAGCAACAGCTCTCGGTTCTGCTCAGTCCGTTCAGTCCAACTCAGTTTTGTTTCTGCAGACTACCCTTCAGCGATGAAGGCCGCAATCAATCTTCTAACCTCTTAAACCTACTAATTTGAACAACATACGTATATGTAGCTAATAAATTTTACTTACCAGGCTCTACAGAACAAGAGCGGCTCGGTTCCTGTCCAACCCGAGAGATTAAAAAAGTCCCGGTGTAGCAAGACTGAAGCCCACTGCCCCATCCAGGTTGATGTGTGCATGCTGCCGTTCCAGGAAGGACACTCCGCATGCAAGGCTGTCCAGGATTTAGTCCACCATCTTGGCCTGGTCCAGATCAGCACTGCGTGACCAGAACCAAACCAAACCAAACCCCACCACGGTCTGTTTCCTGCAGCCTCCAGAACCCGGGTAGCACTGAATCTGGATCAACTGCAGCCCAGGTGCTCACCAGTGAACGAGTTCAGCTTCAGAATTATTTGTGACTTTCCTGCACTTTTCCTTCGTTTGCAGAAAGCGGTGGTTGGAAGCAATGTTGACTTGAATTGAACTGATACCTTCTGGGTAATGTAGTACTTTAGACTGGCAAAACAGCGTATGCTTAATGAAAGAAAACTACAAAATAGCAGTGTTTTTTTGTACAGTACAATATTATGTACTGTACATCCACAAACCGTGATAGAGCGAGTCTGTGAAAGTTGAACAGTGAAGTAGCGAGTGACTAATGTACTGTACATGGATTTATATTAAAAAATTAAACTTCAGTAAATCAAATATTTTTCTTTATTAACATCAACAAAAAGTTCAATACAGAAACAACTGGACTTTATTTTTAGTAGGAAGACGTTTCGCCTTTATTCCAAAGAGCTTTCTCAATTCAAAAGAAGCAGTTTTGAGAGTGAGGCTTTTAAAGGCTAACACAGATACACCCACGCACGCACGCACGCACGCACGCACGAACGCACGCACGCACGCTAGATTAAATTAATGAACAAGCAGGTAAACAAATCCTGTTGATAAAGGAAGAGTGATGCTCCACTCAGTGTTCAGTGTTGGACAGAGGTTGTGAGCTGACCTGCTAATCGATCAGGGATGTAGACCGGGCTGGGGCTGGACAAGCGGGCTGGCAGGGTCATACTCTGCAGGGCTGGAGTGGTGGGTTTGCTGCTCTCCTGGTTCTGACTCTTGTCAGTCTGTGTGCAGCTGTCCTTGCTGCCCGTCTTAGAATGTCCAGTAGTCATCGGGGTTGAAGACAGGACAGGGGACGGAGACGATGAGATAGACTCGGTCCTCAGAGAGTCTGTACGACATTCTGGACCCAGCAGAACCCCTGGTGACCCATCAGAACATTTCATGAAAAACAGAAGCAGCAGGACATACACACATTTATTTCAGATTTTAAAAACACTCTCAGACATTCATTTCTCTCCATATTTCTTTTCTGTCTGGAACAATCTTATCTATGATATGCTTCTCATTGAAACAGCACTCTGCTTTACTTCAGGACGTTGGAGAACTTCCAATCACAAACATTTTCTGGAGCAGTTATTTAGTGAGAAATAAATGTCTGAGGAATACAACTTTGGTGATTCCATTCATCAATAGTGTCAGGAATCATATTGTTAGAATAAGTTTTTATCTTCCTTGCATGAGTCACAGTCATGTCACTTTTTTTCGAACTTGTCACAATGTGTGTCAAATTTTCTCTCAGTTCTTAAAAATCTGTTGTGGTGGGCAAAGAAAACCCTTCTCAGTTTAGTATTTTTTTTATTCTACAGCCATATTACTATTATTATTACACTTGTATTTTGACATCTACAAGGGAGCTCCTCAGACACAAACTTTAGAGAATGAAAGTCCACGTCTAAAAACCACTCTGATATATAGTTCTAGCTGAAAAACTGCTCCAAATCGGCCCATTTTCAAGGTGTTAATATCCCTTTTTTAATAGCAATATAAAAACATTTTACCAAAGTGCTTTACAATTCTGGAGCCCCTCCCCCTGGAGCCAGGCCTTTGGGAGGGTCTCGTTGTCAAGTGCCTGGTGACCGGGTCTACCCATGGGGTCTGGTCAGGCTCAGCCTGAGCAAGTAACATGGGTTTGCCTTCCTGTGGGCCCACCACCTGCAGGATGGGCGATATGAGTCGGGTGCATGATGCCATGGGCAGTGGCTGAAGGTGGGGGCCTTGACGCTCTGACCTTGGCTTACCAAAACTGGCTCTTGGGACATGGAATGTGACCTCTCTGGCAGGGAAGGAGCCTGAGCTTGTGTGTGAGGTTGAGAGGTACCAACTAGATATAGTTGGGCTCACCTCCATTCACAGCATGGGCTGTGGAACCAATCTCCTTGAGAGGGGCATGACCTTATTCCACGCTGGAGTTGCCCATGGTGAGAGGTGTCAAGCTGATGTGGGTCTACTCTTAGCCCCCCGACTTGGTGCCTGTGTGGTGGAATTTTCCCCGGCCTCGGATGTGGGAGGAGTTCGGTGAGGCCGTGGATAGACACTCTGTAAGCTCAGAGGCGATTCTGGCAAACCATTAGGTGGCTGAGGAGGGGAACTCTTTGCTAACACTTTGCTAAGTGAAAGTAGGGTGCTGTGGAACTCAACGAGTGATGTCATTGGGAGTTGGAAGGAATACTTCTCAGCACGTCTTCCATGGAGGAAGCTGAGTCGAAGGACTTTGGGGTTGGCCTGTCCATAACTGTGGCTGAGGTCGCTGAGGTAGTTAAAAAGCTCTGCGGTGGCAGGGCTTTGGGGGTAGATGGAATTTGCCCTGATTTCCTGAAGATTCTGGATGTTGTGGGGTTGTCTTGGTCAGCATGCCTTTACAACATCGTGTGGACATTGGAGACAGTGCCACTGGACTGGCAGATTGGGGTGATGGTTCCCCTCTTCAAAAAGGGGGACCAGAGGGTGTGCTCCAATTTCAGGGCATCACTCTACTTAGCCTTCCAAGTAAAATCTATTCATGGGTACTGGAGAAGCGAGTTGATTGTTGGTCGAACCACAAATCCAGGAGGAACAATGCAGGTTCCAGCCTGGCCATGGAACACTGGACAAGCTCTTTATCCTCACTAGAGTCCTCGAGGAATGATGGGAGTTTGCCATCCAGTCTGATCCATATGGTCACGAGCTCTAGGTAGAGACTGAAAAAATGAGATTGCAGATACTGGCGGTTAAAATATGTTTCCTCTGCAGGGTAGCTGGACTCTCCCTTTGAGATAGGGTGAAAAGTTCAGTTATCTGGGAGAGACTCGAGTAGATGCGCTGCTCCTTTACATTGAGAGGAGCCAGCTGAGGTGGTTCCAGTGTCTCCCCTACCATTATATAGGCGGGGCGCCCCGCCCCGTCAACAGACCCAAGCGCCCCACCTCCCCAACGCTCCAACCACCTGTCGGCCCGGACCTAACGCTAAAATAGCAGCTTGCC
>JAVCKU010000139.1:8568650-8578759 GCA_032273985.1 Hypsolebias coamazonicus | reverse complement strand
GGGTGTGATGAAGCTAAATGGTTTGGTGGCATGAAGCTCGCTAGCCCATTAAAGAAAAAAATAAAATCCATAAATTAGCTGCAGTATTGTATAAGCCACAGTGTTCAAAGCATGTGAAAACAGTAGCAGCTTATAGTCTGGAAATTACGGTAATCACTTTTTATTAAAGAAGCAAAAGTCTAAAATTCCAATACAAAACTAATTATTGGCTGAACCTTTGCAATTTTCCAGTAATTCTTGTCAAATTAAAATAAATACTGAAACAATAAAAGAAGAGTGAGTTTAATACAATCCAAATTAGTAAAGAAAAACAACTCGAGTTTAACTCCAAGTCCATTCTTGCACAATTGACGTTTTGTGGACTAAATTATAACCAAGCTGGCATCCACTAAAACCATAATGAGTTCAGTTTGCAATTCCTTGGACAGGTATTGATAATCCTCTTGTTACTAACAAAATAACAGCCGAAGGTCCTGAATACAGTGGAGTGACAAATCACAACAGAAATGTTCCGTCTTGATGTGAAAGGAGCTGAAACTCTGCAGCTGTCAGTAATCAAATTCTGCCACACCCTGATTCAAAGCGAAAGATGCAGACTGATGCCTCCGTCAGCAGAGGGATGGAGGCAGGACCAAGCTGCTGAGGAGGAGGAGGAGGAGGGCGAGGCTGCACAGAGGTACCCCCTCTCCTTCAGGGACAGACATAATCCTCAGTGCTGGTTTGGGCTGCAGCTGCAGTGTGACCTGCTTTTAGAGCTGGGCTCTGATTGTACCGGCACTCGATTTGATTCTGTGGAACTGGTCAGCTGCCGTGGTGTCATGTGATCTGATGTGAAGTGGTAGCTACGTTATGATGCTAGACGCTTTCAGCACTCTTGTTTTATTGGATTCCCACAGATTAGATTATCGACAGCTCCAGCCGGGCCTGCTCTTCAGCTCATAACAGCTTCAGGTGTTTTTAAAGCAGCTGAAGGGCACGCTTGACTCAGCTCAGACACAGCAAGTGAGCTTTCAGCATACTGTACAAGATAAAAGATATAAAATGATATAAAACGGTCAGGTTGTTCTATTACCATATGATTTTGTTCATAGTTTAAACATGAGCTAATCAGTCAGATAATTTTCATATTCTACGCTTTCAGCCTACACAAGTGTAGCTTTAAGTATGAATGCAGTAAACACTGAACATCTGATAAAGATGACGAAGCAGCTGGTTCTCTGTCAACATCTGCACAGCGACACAATTGTAATTTTCCTCTTTGCTTCCACTCATGTTTTATTCACTTTATGTTTTACGTTTGCAAACTGTGGAACCAGGACAAATGATTGTGGTTGAAAGCAGAGATGACTTGTTAGAGATCAATTCATTCTATGGTTACAGTGCTGACGTTTGCTCTTATCAAAGGGAAATTCCAGCCATTTTGAGGTGGGGTTCTGTGGGAAATTTATGAAGGATTCATGTCTTATATGTTGTAGATAGTTCTTTCAATGACCTCAGTTTGGAGAAATAGTTGAGGTCTGACAGGACTGATGAGCTTAAACATTTCACACTAGTTAGCACAAACCTGTCTTATAAACTTTTACAAAACTGAAAATACAATTTCCTCTAGGGATGCACAACATTACTGGCATAGTATCAGTATCAGCCGATATTAGCGATAAAGTTAAATATCTTACATCGGCCATTCCATCAAAAGAACTCACCAAAACAAATTCACTTTATATATCTAATTCAGCAAAACTGTGCTCTCTCCACTTCCTTCTGATAATTTAAGCTTCTTTCTGCAATTTTGCCACTTTTCAGCAGTTTTTTTTTGTGTGTGCTAATTTCAGCTTTTTCCGTTAATGCCCACGTTTTAGTGCTCATTTCTGCTTCTTTCAGTCTGGATAAACATGCGCTTTCTGATTTCTTCTGCTAAATTAAGCTTGTTCTACTATTTCTGCTACTTCTTGTAGTATTTTGGCATTTTCAGCTAGTTTCAGCTGTTTTGTGATAAAGTCAAGTTTTTTTTTTTTTTGGTAATTTCTGTTACTTTCAGCCCCAATTTCAGCTTCTTTCAGCTTTTTTCTTCTAGTTTAAGCTTTTTCAGCTACTTTTTAGCTGTTTTGATTTTGCTAAATATAACTTTTTCATCTAATTCCACATTTTTTAGCTAAATTCAGCTCCTTCCACTTCCGGTAGTTTAAGCTTCTTTCTGCCTTTTCAGCTACTTTATTTTAATTTTTTTTTGCTAATTTCAGCTTTTTTAGCTAATGTCCTAATTTTTGTGATCAGTTCTGCTTATTTAAATCAAATTTAGTGAATATATGTTCTTTCTGCTTGTTTCTGCAAACTCAGACTTGTTCTTCAATTTCAGCTACATTTCAGCACAATTTTAGCTAATTCCAGCTGTTTTTCAGCACGTTATTGAGCAATAAACATTCACACTGCATTTTTGCAGGAAATGCAATTTCTTTTGTATTTGTTGCTGTGTGATCAGCAGACATCTAACAAACATAAGGTTTGAAAAGCCATCTATGGTCTGAGTTTGATCTCTGATGTTTACGCGAGTTGTTTTATAGCTGCTGTCGTCCTGATAAGACACAAACTCCAGGACTGGTTCTGCTCGAGCACACTGGCAAGCCTTTGGAGTTCTTTGAGGCAGAAAAAGAAAGAATGGGCTCAGGCTTTTATCTCGCTTTGTGCGTAGGCAGCCGTGGAGTTATTTCCTTCTGCTTGTTCAGAAAAAGTTCAGCTGAGCTCAGAGGAAGCAGGTGGCTGGACTGGTGCAGGGACAGAGTCCTGAGGATGTAGATTCAGAGGTTTGCTGGTTGATGATTGAGAAGTCTGTTAAATGTTTAGCTTTGTGGCTGTTTTCCAGACTGGGGGAAAAAATCTAGAGATTCTATTAACAAAAGAAAAAAAGAAAAAAGATTTGAAAACTGATGAGGAGTTCTGCTTCATTTGGCCTTTTAAGGACATATTCCAGGCTGCGGTGTGTCGGTGCAGTTTGGACCCACAAAGACTAAACACTCTTTGTCCTCAAACTGTCGGCATGCGATCCAGACCGTTGGTTTTTACTGGCTGCTGAGATTTTCTCCTTTTGTCTTGCTCAACATGTGTGTGTGTGTTGCTATAATCAAACCAGTTTAACATCCTGAGATGATTTTTGTATTTAGTTTTGTGAAGGCTGCTTTCACACACATTATAACACAACTTCCATTATCTGTAAAGCCAAAAACAAAGCAGGCTTTCAGAAACTTTATTTTGACCTCTGGAGTAGCTTTGATTAGACTCACTGAGGTCTAGAAACACAACAGAAGTCATCTCAGGGCACTGAACAGAAACAGTCATTTATAAAAAAAACAATTTAACACTATTTATCTGAGGAGCAGACTTTTTTGAGTTTAACTCCATGACAGAACTCTCATTTTGAGCAAGAATGAAGGCGACAGTGGAGAGGAAAAACTCCCTCATGAGGAAGAAACCTTTAGCAGAACCAGGCTCAGGACAAAGCAGACATCTGCTTCACATTGTGCTGCATTCACTGTACCTTGGAAATTGAAAGCTTTTATCATTCCTTTTTCCTTTTAAGTTGACACCAAATTCTTATTAGCTGTTACAATAACTCTTGACCAGGGGTCTGCAACCTGCGGCTCTGGAGCCACATCTGGCTCTTTGGTCCCTCTACGGAGGCTCTTTCAAGCTTTGAGCAAAACTGACATAAGGCTGAATTTTATAGGATGTTATACCCACAACAAAAAATGACCAGTTTTACCAGTTTTCCTGTCATTTCTTTTGCAAATACAGGTAGCCCTCGACTTACGACGTAGATCCGTTCCAACGTGGCGTCGTAAACCCATTTTCGACGTGAGTCGGAACGTACGTAAATACATGTGCCGTACCTGTTTTACCAAGTGGGTAAACCGATTCTCGACGTAAGTCCATGGTGATGGCCTTCCTTTTCCTCGATGCACTGCCATCAGAAGAGTCCTTCTTGTGTTTGGGAGCCATAATGAAGGGCTAATGACCTACTGGGACGCTAGTGACGCCGTCCTCCTCCGTACAGTAGTACCTGTACAGTACTGTATTCCTCCGCCGCTGCACCGCATAACTTTATTCTTCCGCCGCTGCGCCGCCATGTTACGACGTTTAACGTCGTAAAACCATTGTAAAACCGACGTTAAAACCGAGTAAAACCGACATAACGTGAATAAGGGAGATGCGTCGTAACCTCGAAACGTCATAAGACGAGACCGTCGTAACCTGAGACCGTCGTAACCTGAGACCATCGTAACCTGAGACCATCGTAACCTGAGACTGTCGTAACTCGAGGACTACCTGTACTGTCAACTGGTAGCCCGTGGACCACTGCAAGTTTGTTGGAAATGGCTTTACTGGCCATTTAGGGTGATATTATAAAATGAAAAATGGTCTTCTAACTACTACTATTTATCTCCACTCCCACGCGTGTGATGAATAATGTTAAATTTGTCTTGTTGTTGGCATACACATTGCATGATGTAAGCACACACCAGTACAGCACTAACTCGGCTCCGTTTTGGCATGAATAAATTAGCACAACAGTACAGAATCAGTTTTATTAGAATATTTTTTCAACCAATAATTGAAACGGATTTAGAAAATACTCTATAAAGTCTGAGGTGTCCTCTTGGTGATTAAATCCACTGGAAACAAGCCCACTGTGACAAGATGCTAACTCTTGTTAATGTTCGGGTAATAGACACCTCAAGGAACAGTCAGATGTTCCTATCTTGATGTATGTATCAGTGTGTTAAATTTATTCAATCTGTTTTTTTATCGTTGACTTAGAAATCATAGTATTTTATGTATAAAGAGAAAATTATGTACCGTAAATGTCAGTAAACACTCGTCTATCAGCAGTAACAAACACTAACATTTTTTGGGCTGCTGATCTTGTATTCTTGTCTATGACTTTAGTTATAAATTCTTATCGTCACTAATTTTCCAGTAACACTTGCAGTTTGCTTTAATTTACCACAAAACTTGTGCAAATGACACAGATTTTTTTCGTTTTTAACATAAAGGGTTTCATTTTTTGCCTAATTTGGAAAATGGAAATACTGACCTGCTCAGCTTCTCCATTAGATGATGCGGATCCAAACAGTAGAAGTTTTGGCTTCCCAACCCAAAGTGCAATTTTTTTTATTTATTTTTTTGGCTCAGACCGTTATTGCTTCTCCCTCTCAATCGTTCTCTCGAGGCAAGCTGAAATTGACAAGCAGAAGACAAATCAGGCCGTCGAAACTTTAAACGAAAGGCCCACTTTAGGCTGGCATAGGTTATAAAAGCCACACACTCACGAGCACGCATCCCAGCGTGCACACACTCACATCAGATTGTCATCAGTTGGCATATGCGACCTGACAGCTTTCAGTGACCGAGCGAAAGAGGGCGAGACGTGCAGGGAGACCGAGGGAAATGCACCACTGTACAGAGTCACTTTGTGCCCGAAGTCAGTGAGGCAAATTAAGTCTAACAACAAACACAAAGAAACTTTCAAACCCTTTCTCCTCTTTGAGTGCATGCACTGACAAAGGGAAGCGTGCATCGTCTGTGTTTCAGAGTGTGTGCTTGTGTGTGTGTTGGAGAATGTGGCCCTGCATTTAGAGGCAAACAGCAGGTAAATTGAGGTCAGGTGAAGTCAAAAGAAAAAGCAAGACACAATTCAGATGCATACATGCATCCGCACAGAAGCAAATCTGTAATTACAAACAGTGGTCGGCTTAGTTCATCTGCTCAGCATATTTTAAAAAGAGTGGTCAGAGGATCATTCGCTATTCATATTTGTGTCTGTCCATTTGGTTATTGTTGTGCTCAGCTTGTTGTGGTGCAAACTATGTTCTCTATGAAGAGAATTCATTGCAGCAGAATGCCACTTTTTTAAGCCAAAGAAAATGCTGCTCAAAATACATTTTTAAATTAATAGAATACCACAATGATTAAAAAAAATTGATGAACTCACTGCTAAATTTGCATGTTACAATCACAATGATACAGGTAATGTCAAACTTTAACACAGTGTTAATGAGGGGCAGATAATATGCAGAGAAAAAAAAAAGGTTGAAAGTTGTCCCCGGTCTCAGCTGGGATGTGGTTAAATCTCTCCCGGAGTTGTGAGTTGAAGATCTCTCTGATGAGTTCTTCTGCCAGGCGTTCCCAGCAAATCCTCACTACACATTCGGGTCTACCGGGTCTGTCCGGCATATTCCCCTGCCATCTGATCCAAATCACTACCAGGGGGTGATCAGTTGACAGCTCAGCTCCTCTCTTCACCCGAGTGTCCAAAACAAATGGCCGCAAATCAGATGACACGACTATGAAGTCAATCATCGACTTACGACCTGGGGCATCCTGGTGCCCACTACACTTATGGACACCCTTATATTCGAACATGGTGTTTGTCATGGACATACTATGACTAGGACAGAAGACCAACAACAGAACACCGCTCGGGTTCAGATCAGAGAGGCCGTTCCTCCCAATCGCACCCTTCCAGGTCACACTGTCATTACCCATGTGGGTATTGAAGTCCCCCAGCAGAATAAAGGAGTTCCCAGCTGGCGCACCTTGCTGCACCCCTGCCAAGGACTTTAAGAAGGCTGAATACTCTGAACTGCACTTTGGCGCGTAGGCATAAACAACAGTCAGAGTCTGTCCCCCCACTCACAGGTGAAGGGAAGCCACCCTCTCATCTACCATGGTAAACTCCAACACACAGGCAGCAAGTTGGGGGGGGGCTACAAGTAGACCCACACCAGCTCGACATCGCTCACCATGGGCAACACCAGAGTGGAATAAGGTCCATCCCCTCTCAAGGAGATCAGTTCCAGAGCCATGCGGTGCTTCGAGGCAAGCCCAACTATATCTAGTCGGTACCTCTCAACCTTGTGCAGAAGCTCAGGCTCCTTTCCTGCTTGAGAGGTTACATTCCATCTCCCAAGAGCCAGGTTTGGTAAGCCAGGGTCAGAGCGCCATGGTCCTCGCCTTCGGCCACTCCCCATGACATCATGCACCAGATTTTTATCGTCCTTCCTGCAGGTGGTGTGTCCACAGGAAGGCAAACCCATGCTACTCCTTCGGGATGAGCCTGACCTGGCCCCATGGGTAGAGACCCGGTCACCAGGTGCTCACTGATGAGCCCCTCCCCCAGGCCTGGCTCCAGGGTGGGGCCCTGGTAACCCACGTCCAGGCAAGGGACACTGTTTCTTGCTTTATCCTGTACATAAAAATCTTCTGAATTGCTCTTTGTCTGGCCTATCACCTAGGACCGATCTGCCTTGGGAGTCCCTACCCCACAGCATAGCTCCTAGGATCATTCAGCTGCACAAACTCCTCCACCATGATAAGGTGGCGATTCAAGGAGGAGTCATTTTGTTTAACAATCCAAATTCTGCAAAAAGTTGGGACATTTTGTAAAGTGTAAACACTGGTGCAAAAAGTGTAGTGTAAAAATTAAGTGGAGAGATGTTCTATGAAAATGCTATGGCAATAACACACCTGTAAAAATATAGACAGAGCAGCAAAAGACGGGACGAGTAAATCCTTCAAATAAACTGGAGGAGCATTTTATGAGTAATTAGCAATGGGTCAGTAAGAAGACTGGGTATCAAAGGAGAATTTTCAAGGTGAAAAATGGACAATATCAAACTGCTCTGAAATCATCTCAAAGTAAAGGCCTTCCCTTGAATATGGGCAAACAACAAATGTGTCATTTATGATATTAAAGTGGTTTTTTAGTGTTTCAATTTGGCACAGACAGGAAGTCCCACTCGCCAAACACTGACCTGTCTTTGTGCTCTCATGTTTTACTCTCACAAACATTTGAAAAACAGACATGCATGCAGAACTGTGAATTAATCATCATACTGTATCTACCTGCTCTACAATATGAGCCCTTGGGCAGGTGCAAATATGGCCCTCGATGTAAAGAGGGCCCTTAGTATTGTGTTAAAAAATATAAGTTGGATGCTCTATGTAGGACTTTGGAATTAATTGAATTATCAATTTTGATTTTGAATTTTGCTTCAATCAATCATCAAGTTGTGACAAAAAACATTCTGCCTCATGAGCCTGCTCTCTCCTGCCTCTAAAGCTTTGTCCCTCATAGCTTCCCGTCAGTCCGTGAGAGGGTGGGGGGAAGGGGGTTGACACCACAGAGCTTCACTCCACCTTTCAGAAATAACATTTAACACCAAGAACCATTGCTTTAAAACTGAGCAACCCATGTCTAAACGATGTGTGTAATTTGAGACAGCAGTGTTTCTGCAGAATGTGTTGGAACAGCTTGACTGAAGATAAAGGAAAAGAAACAAAAAAAAAAGAAACATGAAAAGAAACAAAAACAGGTTAGAGAGATCTGTGGAATCAGATGTTCTGCTGTTAACAAAGAAAACTAGGGCTGTTTAAAATAAAACTAGTGCTGTTTAAAATATAACTACAGGTAGTCCTCGACTTAAGGCGCCCTCGACTTACAGCAACTCGGACTTACGAACGGGTGTGCGGCGCAGCGTTAACATACATTTTACATGTATTTCCTCGACTTACGGCAAAAAATCCGGACTTATGAACGGGTGCGGCGCCACGTGTAATGAGTTCTGACTTACGTTTAAATCGGGTTACGAACGGTTTGTAGGTACGGAACTCGTTCGTAAGTCGAGGACTACCTGTATTCTGAACAGGTCATTTATTTTTATTTTTTCATTACCTAAGTATTTTTTTTAATTATTATTTAAATGTCTGGTGCCTGTAATAACAGAAATAAAGCAGTTAACTCATATTTTAATTGCTTTTGTAAATTTATTTATATGTAAATGAGATGGGCATTTGATATCGCAATATATCGATCACAGACTTGTGAATAGAATAGAATTGAAATCGTATTGTGACAGACTTTGTGACATCGAGAAAAATCGTATCTGCAAACAAACAAACAAACCAATATAATATTGTATTGTAGTAAAGCTGGTGATTTACACCTGTGTGTGTAAACACACACACACACACACACACTCATATATACTGTATATACACACACACACACACACACACACACACACACACACACACACACACACACACACAATTGCATAGTAATGATGTAAATTTCCCTGAGGTTACGTTAATAACATTTGAATGATTATAAAAACAATTTATCTTCGCTCTTTTCTGAAAGCAAAACCAATCTGGAAAAAAAATCATGTGTGAACCATATTGTGTGTTGTTTTGTGAACTGCTAATTAATGTGTACCAAGCCCCAAAAATAAACGTAAGATGGTAATACAGCAACTTTGAAACCAAAGTCAGGAAAGAGCTGGAGAAAAGAACGAGAGAAATGATACTGCGAAGTGATGGCAAGATAACAACGGGCTGATGGGGGGAGACAGTTGTGAGATGAAAAAGGGGAAAAAACATCAAAAAAAGGGGATGATGATGGACATATGGACAAGGGAGGGTTGATGAAAGGGGGCAAGAGTAGGCTAACGGACTGAAAGAAGTCCTGAAGGAGAAAATTAATAAATAATGATGGATAATGATGAGGATGATGGGGGAGACAGAGGATGAGAAAAGACTGGAGGGAATTTGACGAGATGGGCTGATAAGGGTGGAGAGGAGCGTGCCGGCAAATATCATGTCTTGGAGACACTTCTGGACAAATGATGGACATGAGGGTGGATCCAAGAGGAAGTGGAGTCAAACAAGAAAGCAGGGGGAAGGAGAAGAGTAGCCGAGGGCATGATGGGAAAGCACGGAGCAATAACAGAGGGGGGAAGAAGACATTTTGATAGTTGTCTAGAGAGGGAGGAGAAGAAGGGTTAAAAGGGCAGATGGAAAAAAAAAGAGGCAAAAGGTGTCATGGGATTGACAAAATGCCTTGATGGTGAAAAACGAGGACTTGGTGGATGGTGCGGGGGAGCAGGGTGACAGAATGACACGTGGAGAGGAGGAAAAAGAAAATGGAGAAAGACAACTTGGACACCTATGGAAAATATATCAAGAAAACTCAATGAGGGAAATGAAGAAGTGAGCGAGGAGAGATTGATGCTGAAGACAAACCAAGAGCCGCAACACGCTGACAGTGAGACAAA
>JAVCKU010000139.1:8540097-8556605 GCA_032273985.1 Hypsolebias coamazonicus | reverse complement strand
TCCTCTTTTTGATGAAGTCCTTTGGATGATGGACAAAACATCTCTCTCAAAAAAAAAGTCCAGATGACCAGAGTGAACATTGTTGGACAGATTTTAATGAAACTTTAGGACAGTAATCAGTGGAAATTCAGCTACAGCTGACTGACATTTGGAGCTCAACTGGTTCAAGAAGGCTGACAAAGCCAACTGACTATAGCAAACACAAAAATGGCTCCAACTCAGTCAGTTCTAAAGATATTGAGCTGACGTTTGGTGTGGTAGTAGCCGAGTCTCATCCCCATCACACAGATTAAATGCTAACAGATTACCTGAGGTCTTTGCTTAGAATTATGGCATGAATGGTGGTGGGCAACACAAATGTCCTCATTTAATGCCAGCTTATTAATTTATAATAATACCTTAAATTATAATGCTTTTTGTTGCTTATAGTCCTTGTTTTGTGCATGTTTGCATCATAAAGTGTATTTTCTAAAGCTTAGCTTTGGTAGCCAGCAGTATTGTATGCCAACTGAAAAACTAAGACATGACAATCACGACCTCTAAACACACAAGTAGTTGTTGAAACTGTAACAATCTTTATCTTTCCATCAATCAGAACTGGGTTTGGTAATGATGACTTCATATTTTTATCCTACATTTTGCCAAAAAGAAAAGAGCCTTAAAAACGATCTTGTACAGGAAAGATAACTGACATTGGCAGAAGTGTAAAGATCTGAGCCTGATTAAACATGTATGATGTAAACTGGACAGAAAGGTTTATGAAACGGCTCCAACCTGCCAAGTTGATCTTTGAGCTACATTATGAGAAGGTTTGAACTGGAACCATCAGTAATTTATTAATTCCACCACCTAAAAGCTTAAAACTATCGTTCAATCCAAAGGAAATGCAACTTACAGCAAATTGTACTTTATAGTTCAAGGTTTTTCCCCATAATTTTCTATTAATGAACTAATTCTAGTCCTTTTTTCTGTGCTCTTTAATCCAAAAACAAAAATGTACATTTCATCACTGGTACATCAATTAAACTGTGAAAGGAAATCTGGCAAAACATGGATGTTGAAGTAGTTCCCTGCTTATGTTTCAGCACTGATTGTGTTACCGCTCTGCATTCATCATTCTGAATTTTGGATTTAATGTTGGAATCAAATTTCTAGCTGCCCTAATAGCCCTATTTGTCACGTTTATTCGGGTTTTTTTTTTGTCAAGAACAATGTAATATTTTTAAAGTTAATGTGAACTTTAAAATTGCTGGTGGGTTTTCTTAGAAGCCAAACAAAAGCAGATATGAACTAAATTCGATTTCCTGTAAAAATGCAGTGAATGCTTATGCTGAAGAAGCTGAAACCAGGCTGAAAGGGTTTCATTGCTAAACTGCTGTTGAGTTGAATTTGAACATCTGATGTTTGCTGACAGCAGAAAGACAAAAAAGCAGAAAGCAGCAGAAAAACAGCAAAAATAAAGAGAAAAACGCTGAATGGAGCATAAATGAGCAGAATAAACTAAAAAGGACAGATGAGGCTGAAAAGATTACAAAAATATGAAAATTAGCACAAAAAAAACTGAAATGAGCAGAAAAAGCTCAAATTAGATTTTAAAAAGTGGCTGAAAAAGTTAAAGAGGTTGAAAGAGGCATAAAAAGTTTAAATTATTTAAAAGAATAACAAAATGTGTAAACTAGCAATAAAAGATAAAAGATGGGTGTGTTTTGCACGTGCTAAAAGCCTACTTTTGACATTCCAACAGGAGGTTGTCTTGAAACACAGCAATGAAGGCTACTTATGGGACAGATCTGTTTGGCAGGCTGTAGACTGAAGAAGTCCTCTGGATGGGGGATGAAACGTTTCTCACTTAAAACTGGTCGAGATGACATAATTTAACCTTTTTTTGTTATTTTGACAGCAGCACTTCTGACATTCTGACGTCCCACTTCACCTGCAGGAACTACATGTATTAGAATGCATGACGGGTATCCTCACGTTCTTTCATGAACAAGCCGTAACCAGAATCAAACACTAAATCAACTACTGAATGTGCAATCTAACCTAATGGGATTTTTTTTTTTTTTTAATATACCCCCTCAAAAGTAATGATGTTTTTTTTTAAAGGGCATGAAAATGTATGGTTGAATGATCCCAAATGCAGGCGAAGCAGGAAGCAGGTGGTTGAGGATCAAAACCTGAAATTTACAAACTGGCAGGAAAACGAGACGAGGCAAGAACCAGCAGCTACAGGAAATTAACATGAGGACCTGGCAAAGGCCGAAGGAAACACAAAAGATGATTAATAGAGACCACAGGTGTGCTAATTACTAACGGCATACGGTAGTATTGCACAGAGCTGGACACAAAGACAGCTGAGGACATGTGGTGATCGGACCACAACAAGAACTGAAAAGAACTCAGTGAAATGGCTAACACTGGATTAAACTGAAATAAAACAAGAAACACTGATAAAAATACAAACCAGAAGCAACAAGCGGTACGCTGATGTCCCCCGTCGCTGAGGGATTTGAAAAGTAAATGTTTGTAGTTTTTGAGAGGAGTGTTTTTCTGGGCAAAATGGTGGAGCCATATAAAGTACAAAGGAAGGTGGCCATCTTGGATTTTGACGTAGCATCCCAATTTTCGGAGAGAACCTTTCTTAGATGCTGCCACACACCAAAAAGGAAGTTAGCTCGTTGCTTAGTTTAAAGTTTTCCAGTTCACAATTCAACTCAGTTCAATTCAGTTTACACACACCAAAAAGTTGTCTCAGGGCACTTTACAGCAACATTCACATACATAGAAAAGCCATTTAGGAATGTTTGTTTTTTCTAAGGAAGCCAGCAGACTCGTTGAATCGTCACTTCGTCACAGTCTCCCATCCTGAGCAAGCACAATGGCAACAGTGGAAAGGAAAAACTCCTTTTAAACAGGAAGAAACCTCCAGCAGAACCAGGCTCAGGTCAAGCGGGCATCTGCTTTGACTGGCTACAAGGTTTACATATGTATGGTGGTGGCCGTATAGGATTTTGACATGGCAACACCGTTTCTGATAGGAACCTTTCTTATGCATCGATGCAGCACAAACCAAAAAGGAAGTTGGTATCTCACTTATTTTTCAACTTACTGTGCTCACAACATTCACAGATGGACAGACAGATGGATGGATGGAGGGAGGGTGATTCCAATTCCCCCTTTTTATTCCACAGCAGGGGATAAAAACTAAAGCAAAAGCTCGAATTACGACAACATACTGTATTAGTTACTCTGAAAATTAAAGATATGAAAATCAATGTCACAGTATGTATTGGGGCTCATAAAACTACTGCTACACATAACCGATACCCCACCCCACATCACAATGGGGAGGAAATTATTATTATTATTTTTATTTAAACCTTTATTTTACCAGGAAAGAAATCCATTGAGATTATCAATCTCTTTTACAAGGATGTCCTTGGAAATCTGTGGACAAACTGGTTTTGAGATACCACTACTGAAACATACCGTGTGCCTCACTCGACTTTGCAGGCAGTTTTACTTCTCTCCCCTGGCTAATTACAGCATAATCAAAGGTTTTACAGTTTCTTATAAAGCTTGGGAAACTTTAACTTTTGGCCTCAGCCCAAAACAAAGCATGCAAACAGTGGAAGCACATTTTTCCCCACCTATCCCATTTACAGATGGTAAGAGTCCGTCTTTTTGTGCCAACACCCTGCCGGGGAGGCCCCGCTGATAATGAGCTCTAAACAGCTTTTACAGCAACGCTACAACAAACGTTTCCACAGAACCTTTGACTGAAAAAGTCTTTTGGGGCATGATTGGGTTTTAGAATGAGCAAAGAAGCCCTGCCCTTGGCAGCAGTTTACTAACTTCACCTCAATGTTTTTCTGTGGGATGGTGGTTGAATTTCATATAAAACAAAAATATAATACAACTTGACTTAAAGTATCTTTGAAAAGTAAAATATCTGGCTTTGGTTTAAAGGACTGTAAATATGTAAATGACGAGACAAGAATAATTAAACTGACTTTTACTGTTGTTTTCTTGCTGAGAAAATTCAAACTGCAGTTATGAAATACCTGCCAACATTTGCTGACGCCAGTGAGGGACACCTTGTGAGTGCCGATAATGCGAAGCAGTTATTTGGGGGGGGGGGGGGAGTTCCAGGGGGCTAGCGCCCCCAAAAATCTTTTCAAAATTCTACTCAAAACTATGAAATTTCCAGCTATTTGAAATGCATTTTACTAAATTCTTAGGAACAAATAATAATAATAATAATAATAATAAAATCTGTAAATTGGGTATTTATTGAAAGGTGGACAATGATCATTAACTAGCCTTTAAGAGGAACTTTATCTGAGATTAAACTTGAAAAAAAAATTTTTTTTTTTAATACACTGAACACCAAGAGTGTGTTTTGACTGCACCATCCTCCTCTGTAGTACATAACCTTATGTAGTAACAAAGCAGGCTACCCTGATAAACCTACCAGGTAGGTAAAAAGTAATAAGTTTACATACAAAATGAAAATGCAAACTTCCCTACAAACACCATATCTATTTCTACAAAAAAAAATGGGCCCACCATTTGAACACTAATGAGGGGCACATGTGACTAAAGATAAGACTATGGCATTTATTCCAAAAAGTTAAGTCAAGTTAAGTCCTCTGACTCAGATGACCTGACAACTTTTCTGGATTTTTCTACCTGGATTATTGAGCATGCATCAGGATACTACAGTATTTACTTCTACTGGAATCTTTAAACATTTAAATGACCCCCATCATCACAAGTGCGCACAGACAAACACCCTCCCCAAGCAATATTTAATCTATTAAGCAAAGATTTTCAACTTAATAAATGATAGAGGAAGGCTGAATCAATTAAAAAAAAAAAAAACATACCAGAGCATTAATATTTTTTTTCTGAGCGTGTTGCCAGTAACATGCTTTTTTAAAAACAAGCTCACTTTGCATTACTGTAACTCTGAAATAGTTTGCACTGTCAGAAAACTTCCAACAGTTTCTAAAACTGAGAAATTGTGCTTTACATCAAATACACAACTTCTAAATAGATCCCATCTTGAGTCAGTATGGCTAACAGGTTCATCTGTTTGTGTATATTATGTTATTAAAATATGTATAGTGGTTAAGGAGACATTTTGCTAACACACCCAAAGACATAGAGAGGTGCATTCTTGCCTTTCATGTGAGCCGGTGATGGTAAGGCTGTATATTTTCTAATAAGATAAATAATTGTTTTTTCCCCCCTACAGTATAAGCAAGAAAATACCATTATAGGTAACAGTTTTAGGTTTTCCCTGTTAAAGTGTTAAAATTTGTTTGCATCAGTGTCCTTGTTTCAATAAGTCTGATGTTTTATACAGACATTACATCTTTTAGATTTGGACAATTTAATTTTCCTGAACGCTGGTCTTCTTGGAAATGTAAAAGCTGTGTCAGAACATGCACAGCACAGCAACTGTTTGGTTTTTGCATGCTCAGTAAACTGCCGTGTTTTCACACTGTCGCACAATAAGATGAAGGATATGAGAGTGGCCGTGCCAGAAGACATTACACATTTGAAATGTTTACCGCAGGGGGTAACACGACACCCCCAGATATGAAAACCTCTTTTGCTCGTCGTGTGATTTGTGTAGTGAGTAGTTGGGAGTTTCATCATGGGCCGTGTTGTTTGTGGAGCTGCCAGCTGGATGATGCAAAGGAAAATGAGGCACGGGTAGAAGTCGGGTGTGGGAATGTGGATCAGCACTTGTGTCTCAAACCGTAGCAACCTGTCTTTACTCAATGTTCACCCTGGTGACACAGACGGGGCGGGGTGGGCTCTGAAGTCGGTGAGGAGAGACGGAGAGAGATGCAAGTGGATCTGTCTTTTATCACTGCACAGTAGCAACCTCTAGGGAAAGTCTTGTTGTACTTTGGGAAACACAGATAACCAATTTTGACTTTGTAACATCTTGGTACAAGCAAATAATTGTCGTTTCTCTACTGGCTCCCACTGAAATTCAGAATATAATTTAAAAATCTAACAAAGCTCTTCAAAACCACCCTTATATTAAAGTGCTTATTGTTCTATATTTTCCAAACAGAGCACGTCACTCTCAGATAGCAGGTTTACTTGTGGTTCCTACAGTTTCCAACATTGGAGGCAAAGCTTTCAGTTGTAAGGATCCTCTGTTATGGAACCAACTTCCAATTATCATTGATACCATCTAGTTTTAAGACTAAGTTTAAAACTTTCACTTCAGATAAAACCTATAGTTAGGATGGTTTGGGTTTCCTGAGCTCTTCTCTAGTTTTACTGCAATAGGTTTAGACTTCTGGAGAACTGACCACTTCTCTCTCTGCTGTCTTACTCACTCCACTGTTCACATTTGTATTTGTAACTATTTTTTTCCTTCGTCTTTCTTTTCGTAGGAACTACAACTGGACCATAGGAACTAAACCTGGACCATAGGAACTACACCTGACCTATAGGAACTAAACCTGGACCATAGGAACTACGCCTGGACTAAGGAACTACACCTGGGCCGCAAGAACTACACCTGGAACACAGGAACTAAACCTGGACCCCATGAACTACACCTGACCATAGAAACAAAACCTAGACCGCAGGAACTACACCTGGACCATAAGAAATAAATCCGGTCCATATGAACTACACCTGACCATAGGCACTAAGCCTGGACCATATAAACTAAACCTGGACTAAGGAACTACACCTGGGCCATAGGAACTAAACCTGGACCATAGAAACTAAACCTGGACCAGTACTTCTCTGTTTGTCTGTGTCTTGTTCCAGTCCTCTCAAACTCCAGCAGGTTGAGGCAGATAGTGGTCCATTCACCTGGCTCGTGTTAAATCCGAGTCATTTCTTTCCACTGTCACCAACATGCTGCAAAGCATGGAGGATTTTGACAAAGTGACGATTCATCACAATCTGCTGGCTTCCTTATATGGCTTTACCTAAATGTTATTTCATAATATGCTTTATATAAATGTATTATATTATAATTTGAATGATTCGACTGTACTTGGATTTTAATCTGGACTTGCGTAGTGTCCTGATGACTTGTACAGTGTATTGTGAATTGGTGTCTTGTAAATAAACTGAACAAATAGTTGTCTCTCCTCAAGTTGTGTCTTGAAAATCTTTTGGCCCATTTGGCTTCAACATCAAACCTCTCCAAGCTTTCAGCTTCTGGATTGCTTTATCATCTCCTGTTGGGACGTCTGAGCAGCGCTGGGTGAAATCCTGAGTGTATTTAGAGGAAGCCGAGGAGACAGGTGCTTCCCATGTTAGAAAACGCAGAACGCCAGAGACCTGTGAGGGGTTAGACACTTCAGATGAGGTCACAAGCTGTTCTGACTTCACCGTGCTGCATTTCTGAAATCTCTTCCAGGTGTTGACAGCTGCATGTTATGGAGGAGGACTTGCTCAATTCTGAGCCTATAAGTGGACGAGGCTGGAAACTGATTGTAATCTTTCGTACATTTTTAGCATTTTTCATGTTCTTGATCCGTCTGCTGCATATAAATGCTTCGCATATTCATTAGAATTTATCTTTTAATTTGACAATCTCACATGTGTTAGAAGTTTATTTCTTTTTTTAACTTTCGTTTTCAGCTCAGACAGGAGCTGAACCGTAGCAAAACTAAATGGAACTGCTCGGTACTGTTATTAAGGTAATTATAGTTGCTCTATTAAAAACTGAAAGGAAAATTGTACTAAAGCCCTTAGAAAGTAATTATCCTCCCTTCATTAGGAACTACGGAGCCCAGAAGGTGCCAGGTGTGGAAATAAAAACAAAAATAGGGGGAATCAATACTTGTATGCACCAATTTAGTTTAGGAAATCAATTTACTATTTTTATTTGAGCTTAGTGAGATTCAAAACTTTACCAATTCTTACTCTCAGGATTAAAAACTTGTAAATAAGCCTGTTCTAAAACTCACCCACTTCAGCTCCTTTTATCAAAGTTGACAAGATGCTACAGCTTATGCTCTGCTTGGAACAAGCTACAACCTGAATTTGAATTTAAGTGGATTTCAAACTAATTTTATTAATAAATTTATTACTATTTTAATGATTATCTCCAGCCTTCTATGGAGGCAAGTGATAAAGTACCGTCTGTGTATTCAGAATATGCCTGTTCAGTCATTTCCTGGAGTCCCATATCCTCCCAGCTTTTTCCTTTTTGCATTTGTGTCTGTTAGCAAAATAATGAGCCAGATTTTTGGAACTTTCAAACAGTAACCACTGAATAAGAATTGGTGACCGATCAACTTTTGGAATCAACCCAATTCAAGATGGTTGCTACAGTTAATCCACTTTAGCAAACCCAAAACTAGCTATAACTTAGTCAGTTTTACAGATACTGAGCTAAGCCTTTGTGTGGTAGTAGCTGAGAATCATCCCTAGCGCACGCTCTGAGTGTTGACAGATCAAATAAGAGCTTTGTTTAAAACGTTGGCAGGAAATGCAGCAAGCAACATACTTTTTTTTAAAAATAATCCATTGGTATGATTTTATCTAACATTTGACTTTGTTTTATATTCTTAAATGCACTGTTCACTGCACGCATGGTGCAGATGTGTCACTAAAATGTTTGATATGTAAATGTTATTTTTTTGACTGTGCAGACGTTTTATTTGATAATAGTGAATATTTCACCCAGATGTTGCGATCATCCCTAAACCGGGCTTTTCATATCTGGTTTTGTATTGATTGTATGCCTGTTCACATCTGCCAACTGAGCTCACACCAGTGTTGTTAACATGTGTACGATTTACTAAACTGAGGAAGAGACTTCCCCAACATTTATATTTTCATTTTGCACCTGGCCCTCGCTGGACTCCATTGCTCTCTTTACTTTTCCTAAGTACAGGCCATGTTAGATGAGGGACTGCACTCATTCAGAGATACGACTCAATGTTTCAGCTTCAGCAAAGTTTTGCATCAGAAATTCAATTCTCCTCAACTAAGTTCCCTAACTTGTTGAGGCAGTTACACACCACACCTCTCTTGAAGACCAGACTCCAGTACTACGCTTATTACAGCTTGAACATGCGCCTGAAACCTCGTTTCTTCTGCTAGAAATGCTAAACCCTTCCTGACATTTCAATTCTTCACAGTAATTGTGGTATTTTGTCTCAGGCTTTCGCAGAGATGAGGCATGACCCTTCCCTACCCAGAACGTTAGTAACAAGTGAAATCATCTATCCTGTCTGATGCAGGAACCAGGGACCAGAACAGAAGGTGACATTAGAACAGGGCTGTACATTAAAACTTTAGCAGTCTGATGGTGAAACAGCTCTGGGTGCCCCCTGTGGAGCACTTTGAGGAGGAGATTTACTCACATCTCAGAACAAGAATTAAACCGTTCAGCTCAATTTAAAGAAGGACTGGAACAAAGACTTGTTTTGAAAGTGTGTATAGTTCCTCGCTACTTTGCGGTTCGTTTTTCACGGACTCGCTTTATCACGGATTTCCCAAAATAAGATTGGACATGACACACAATTGGCTGATTGATGGAATTTTTTTATTTAAAATATATTATTTTAAATTATTTAGCACCTCCTGCCCAGAGCTGCAGGATAAGCTTCCTCCTGCAGCTGATCAGATGTTCTCCATGCAGAGTGGAGAAGCGAGTGTGGCCGAGAGTGCTTGCAGGTGACACAGAGCAGCCAAGGCAGGGAGCTGAAACCATGACATTCTGTGCTCTTTTAGAGTGTTTAGCGTTTAGAAACATTCTTTAGAATATTGCAAGTGTGGGAAGGGTTCAAAACACCTATATATATATATATATATATATATACACACCGTATATATGTTCAAAAGGTAAGGTTCATAAAGGTATATAATTAATATATTAATTATTAATACACTACTACTTGTGCGCTTTTCACTTGTCGCTTGTTAACAGGTTGAGTTTAGAGTGGTGAAAATTTACAAATCTCTACTGTTCGAGTGTTGTCATTGTGTTAGAGAGTAAATGCCATGAATACATTTGACAGTAAATATAATCCAAGTTGAAGTGTTACATCATTTTCAGTCCCCTTTTTGGCATCTGCATTTGGTAGCGGGGCAAACTGACAAAACCCATGCAGAATAATGTAGCATTTTAATTCCACAGAAGAGAAAGCTATGTAGTCTGTGTAAGTAGGTCTGGGGGAAAATACTGGTATTGGTATCGGCTAAATAGGTTTTAACATATTGGTATATCGGATATCAACCAAAAATTCAATATTGTGCATCCCTTTATATATATATACAGGCAGTCCTCGACTTACGAATGGGTTCCGGACCTAAGGATCGTTCGTACCTCGATTTTGCCATAACTCGGAGCGCCGGCCACATGGCTGCCGTAACTCCGGATTTTCGGCCGTAACTCGGAGTGCCGGCCACATGGCGGCCGTAACGTCTTTTTAAACACTTTTTTTTCAATGTAAAACAACAACAGCGTACTTAGAACGCCGTTTTAATGTGTTTCCAAGCAGTTAGCTAACAAAATACACTCAAAAAATCAAAGGAAAAAAAAACATAAAATGCTGCATAAAAAAGACAACGTAAGGTGTGATGACGTCATTGGGGCGGCGCCGTAAGTCCGAGTTGCCGTAAGTCGATGGCGCCGTAAGTCGGGGACAACCTGTATAGCCACGTTTATCTATTACACAATACAACAGCGTGTCTGCTGCTACTACTCTCTGCTTCCATCTAGTAGGTGAAAATGGTACTGTTCAATTTTCTTTTGTCAATCAGAATGAATGAAAACGGTCATATCTCGGCCAAAATTTTGTTTATAAATATGAGAAAAAATCCGTAATACATTGCTTCAGCCTCTAAGTTGCAGGGCATGCAAATTATGCAAAAAAAAGTGACTTATAGGCTGAAAAATATGGTACCCGTACCTGTAAGACAGTTTTATAAGTAGGGCTTTAAATGAACAAAGATAGCAAAATAAAAAATTTTTTTTCTTTAGAAATAGCAGATTAGTGTCCGTCAGCAGCATAAGGCTTGTGGTGTTTTTCACAAGAGTGTTTGTGCATATGCATGCGACTGTGGCTCTGAAAACATGTGCGTCCCAGTAAATAAAGGGCCATGTTTGCCAGCACATGCAGGCTAGGCAGCATGTGTTTTTTTAGGTGTGTTTTCAGGAAGGGAGCTGTCAGACATAACGACTAACGTCACCCTCATTATATGCACATGTGTGGAAACACACACGCTTAAGCTGGCAGGTTGAAGCAGTCGGCTATTCAGCAAACAGAGAACTCATTCAGACGAACTGCACCTGCTTTTGAAACGGCTTAACAAGCAATTACTGGAGACGCGCACACACGCACAAAGATATCAAAACTCAATTCCAAGCAGATCGTTGGGAAGCAGAACGACAAGTTACTGATATCATCAGCAAAGTGAAACGAAGAAAGGATTAAAACATAAAAGAAACAAATCCTAAACATCTGAGGTTGCTGAGAGGCTGTTTCACTCTAGCTGTGTCTAAATAAAAAAGGAGGCGATGCATCAGCAAAACACTCGTTGAGACAGCTATTAATATGTGCAAATCCAGGAGTCAGGATCTGATAGGCCATGCTTAACTGCACTCAGAGCTGATTGATCATGAATAAACATGAGTCAAGGCTGCAACTGATCAGCAGTTGTAAAATCAGTGTAGATAGATGGACAAACAGTCATGTTCTCGCTGTTCGCATAGCTGTGATGGTGCTGCATGTGGTCTGATGATGAATGACCACGGCGAGCAGGCGTCTTACCTTCCAGCCTTCATCGGCGTCAGAGCTTGAGGAAGATGACTGGAAATTTTGCACGTAAAAACATCGTAATGAGATTTCAGCGACAAATTAATTAGGTCTGCTGTGTTTTCTACGAAACCTACCTGCCGTCTAACTAATAATTGAGATTATGGTTTAATTTGCATGTTAGTTCTTTTTCAGAGTCATCAACAGGAGATGTACTGCTGCTTATTAGTTGAATTAAGAGTTGTGAGATTGAGAAGCTGAGAGATAGTGGTTTCAGTTGAAATGTTCATTCTGTGTTTGTTTCTTCTTCAAACACCAGCCGCTCGTCCTGAGCCTGGTTCTGCTGGAGGTTTCTTCCTGTTAAAAGGGAGTTTTTCCTTTCCACTGTTGCCTTGGTGTTTGCTCAGGATGGGAGACTGCAACACAATCTGCTGTCTTCCTTAGATAAATAACTTTTACTAATTGGCTTTTCTAATGTTTATGAAAGTTTTTGTTTGGTGCCCTGAGATGACTTCTGTTGTGAGTTGGTGCTGTATACATCAACGGAACTGAATAGAGAAAAAACACCGGACAGATTTGTACTCACAGGCAATAACTATCAAACTTTCTGACTTGGTAACTCACAAATCTTAAATCCTGCATCTGCAGGTAAGTTTAGTGTCATCTTCATCTGAGTCTGGCAACTGTGGCGAAAGTGATGCCAACATAAAATCACTATGTATTCTTCCTGAAGCAAACAAGAAAATATAAGAAAAGTCTCCACTCAAACTGTGAAACAGTGGTGTGAACAAACCAGGCAGCTTAACATAGAGATAGCTCTTTCAGTCTTGAAATTTTTATTGGTGTGAAAATGTTCAGATGTAGATGAAAACTGAAATGCATTGAAATTAATGTTTTCATCCCCACATTTGACATTTTAACCACCTCGCAATTAAATTCTGGACTCCTCTTTGTGTTATAATAGTGCAGGGTAACCCTAACCTCCTCGTGCAGAACAGATATATTCAAAGAAGGCCTTTCACCATAATATGGCGACTCAATCATGCCAATTATCACGAGAACAAATAAATCTCGCATACGGTATGGATTGAATCGCCATACTTTCAGTATAGCAAAAAGAGTTAAATCATGTCATCTGGACCTGTTGCTTCAAGTGAAGAAATGTTTCGTCCCCCATCAAAAAAAAAAAAGTGTTAAAAAAGCTGCTTCTGAGATTCCAACAGGTGGTCGGCTTGAAACACAGTATTAAAGGCTACTTATGGGACAGATCTGGTTGGCAGGCCGCAGACTGATGAAGTCCTCTGGATGGGGGATGAAACATTTCTTCACTTAAAGAAACAGGTCCACATGACATGATTTAACCATTTTTGCTGTTATCTAACTGGTTGATTGAGCTTACACTTCTGATAAATCATTATTAACAGGGGTGGAAGTAATGAATTACAAATACTCACATTACTGTAATTAAGTAGATTTTTGGGGGTACCGGTACTTGTACTTTTATTAGTATTTCTTTCAAGTGTGTAATTTTACTCACTTAAGTACAATTTAGGCCATGTAACTTCAATACTTTTAAAATCAGAAGTCGCTACTGACACGTCCACAATTTGAAATTAATTAATATTCAAACCATTCATCTGTATCTTTGCAGCCAACAAAGCTCTCAGATCTCAAGCACACCAATTACCTGATGTAAGCAAAGGACAACTCCGTAAAGTAGAGAGTCATTTATGGACCAGAGGTTTAGAGAAAAAGTTAAAATGGAGACAGAGGACAAACTGTCAACAGAGAAAATGACATGGTGAAGGTTGAGGACGAGGCCCGTGGCCGTACCTGGAGGAATGTTTCATGTACAGAGGGTGAAAAGGAGACGGTGTCCAGATGCAAACTTTGTTTGATCTCTACGGTGAAATCTAAAAAAGTTAAGTCTAGTCCTCTGGACCAGACTTAACTTTTTTAGATTTGTCTACCTGGGTTATTGCGCATGCTTCAGGATATCTCTGCAGTGATAGCAGCTTACAAGACTTCAGCATCTAAGCTCAAAAATATATTGCAATATACGAGGTTTTACACCTGTATGATATTGTTTTTTTATTGCTTGTATGTGAGGGTTATTGGTTTGGCTAAGTATGCATAGATATTGTCACTACCATCGGTTTGCTGGTACTAAAATAAGACGGAGCTTCTGAGCATCTGAGAAATGAGCTTTGAATGTAGCTATTATATACAGTAAATCCAATTGACACAATAAAACGTCAGATGATTAAAAAGTAATTAATACTCTGAGTAGTTTTGGGGAAGAGTACTTTGTACTTTTAATTAAGTATTTTCATTACACCAGCACTTTTACTTGTAACTGAGTACAATTTAAGCAGTGTATTTGCACTTGAGTACAAATTTCCACCTCTGGTTATCAAGTTAAGGAAATCAGCAGATTGCGCTGACATTTCAATGCAAGTCCCCATTCGGTGCAGCACACTGGTGAAAGTGGAAAGGAATAACTCCCGTTTAACAGAAAGAAACCTTGAGCAGAACCAGGCTCAGGGTAAGCAGTCATCTGTCTCCACTGGAAAGAGACAGACTAACAGAAGGATTAGGCTCAGTCTAGTTTCAGTGGAACAGAAAGCATAGAGTTAATGTCAATATAAACATAGACAGTAGGTAAAGACAGCAGCAGAGGGACCATGTGTGATCAATTTGTCCTCCAGATGTCTAAGCCTATGGGATAGCTCAGTAAACACAAGCCAACTCTAACTATAGGATTTATCAAAAAGGAAAGATTAAACCTAGTCTTAAGTCAAACTGGGTGTCAGCCTCACGGATAGAAATTGAAAGCTAATTCCACAAGAGAGGAACCTGATGTCTGAAAACTCTGCCCCCATTTTTAGAAACTCATAGGAACGACAAGTAAACCTACAAAGCACAAAGCGCTCTGTTGGGAAAATACAAAATGATTAGATCCTTTTAACATGGAACTTTTCTGGTGAGAGCTTTGTATGTTAAAATAAGTTATTTTATTTTATTCTTCATTTTACAGGGAGCCTGTTAAAAGAAGCTAAAACAACATGAACATGGTCTTTCCCACAAAGTCTCAAAAACTCTGACAAAAGCATTTTGGACAAACTAAGGACTTTTTTTATTTTTTACATGACTTGGTAAGAATTACAATAAACAGCGCAGATATTGGCTATTTCTTCTGTAGCCGGGCAAATCAAGATAACAAAGATAAGATAGCGGAATTTTTAAAAATGGAAATTTCATACATATATGTTGCAATTAATATTCAATGACCCAAAAAAAAGGATATTGTGACAGGTCGCTAATGAAGCTACAATGATAGTTGTAATTTCTTTTTGTGTTTTTAAATGTTTTTTGTATTTTAAAACTTACTTTTTTTTGTTTCAAATTGTTATTTTTGTACCTTCTTGCAGCAGTGTTTTTCAAACGGGCAGCTGTTCTCAGCTGAAATGCTCAGATAATCCCTAAGTGCGCTCATTGTCAAGTAGCAAGACAGACAAACAATTTTAGTGGCAAGCTGGTGAACACGGTGGAACATTTGGCAGCTAAAGAGGCAGAAATATTTTGAGTGGGTACAGATGAAAACACAGTGTTGGTGACTTCAGAATTTGTTTCTCATTATGCTAGATACACAACTCCAAACAGAAGCTGTTGTTACTCAAAGTCTGCTGAGGGTTGGGCAACTAAAGCAGAACTCCAGGTTAAGAATAACCGCAAGACTTGACCTCGCATCACAAGAGCTTTATCCAGGAACAAAGCCTGAGGCAGGCTGAGAAACAATGAGAAACTTTTAAAAACTGTATATCTTGAAATAACTTTTTATGAGTTATTAGAAACTTTAGAAGTACAGTAGTCCCTCACTACTTCATGGTTCGTTTATCGCAGACTCGCTTTATATTGTAATTTTTCAAAATAAGATTGTACATGACACACAGTTGACTGACTGATGGATGAGCTGCACAATCGGCATGGAATTTTTTATTTAATATTAATTATTTTAAATTATTTAGCACCTCCTGCACCTTTATGCAGCCCATGTTGCAGGATAAACTTCCTGCTGCAGCTGATCCGCTGTTCTCCGTGCAGAGCATGGAAGTGGGCGTGGCCAAGAGCACTTGCAGGTGGCTGAGAGCAGTGGAGGCAGGGAGCTGCAATCATGACATTCTGTTCTTTTAGAGCATTTAGAGTCTAGAAACATTGTTTAGAATATTGCAAGAGTGTGGAAACGGTTTAAAACACTGTTTTAAATATATTTATAAATACTAAAATAAACTACTACTTACTAATTGTACTACTATTCCTACTTCAAATTTTTTCACTTATCGCGGGGCTGCCGATTACGGATCCCCCACGATAAACGAGCGACTAGTGTAACAGAAATTTATGTTCTAAATCATATAAATATAAAACTTTCATAATGCACTCCCTTTGAAACAGCATGGTGCTAAAGATGGGGACATCTAGTGGTAGGATTTCAGAATACAATCAAAACAAACAATTTTACTTCAAACTTTTAAGTGTGTAAGGCTGCACAAAATGCACTGTCTATCTCAATTTCTCTTGGATATTATGGAAACAAGATGCTCTGCTCCACTCCCCAAGGACGTGGACCTGTGTCAGAGCTCAACCGAGCTGGCTAACATTGTTCCAACTCTTATCAGGACTATGGCTTGGGGGGGGGGGGCTCTGGACTGTGCTGTGCTATAATCTCCCCTCAAACTCAATGCC
>JAVCKU010000139.1:8470068-8484064 GCA_032273985.1 Hypsolebias coamazonicus | reverse complement strand
TACACAATCATTAAATACAGTACAAAAACATAAAATAGAAAGGTCAAGTATAAAACAGCACTTAAAATAATAAATATGTCTAATACAGTGGAAAAATCCATAAATACTTTGCCTTATAGTACGCCACATCTATTATCTGTCACCGCTGATGTGTCGCGTATGTTACGTGTCACCGCTGACAACCCGGAAATGTGGTCTGCATGGTGTCGTGCCAAAAATCGATTGCCTGCCAAATGACGGCTGCGGGGGTGTGCACCGGAGAACTTTAACAAGAATCTAACAAGATTAACACAAAAACAATTATTTGTTTACTCTAAATTATAGAAAAGGTGGGTCTCAGTCTAACTTTTCCTTAATAAATGCACTTTAATGGTCAAATCAGCTGCACTTTCAAAAGCCGATATGCGGAAACATGAACGCACCGACGTCAACTCGCTGTGCATTTCTTCAAAATTTAACAAAATAACCCCCTCAAAACAATTATTTGTTTGCTCGACATTAAAGTAACGGTGTGTCTCAGTTGAACTTTTACTTAATAAATGCACTTCATTGGTCAAATCAGCTGCATTTCGCTGGGGCAGCACAGCTAAATTAAGCTGATTAGACTTTTGCTCCAGGCAGATGACGGTGGCAGACTATGGCAAGCCGATTGTGACATTAGTAGCCACTTTGACCTATTACACAACACAACTGCATGCCATACTACTCGAGTACCATCTAGCGGGTGAAAATAGTAATGTTCAATGTTTTCAGTCAGAATGAATGAAAATGGTCATACCTCAGCCAAAAATTGGTTTATAAATATGAGGAAAAAAAATCTATGAATATGTTGCTTTTGTGTATATGTCTGACTCTGACTCTGATAAGTCGCAGGGCATGCAAATTATGCAAAAAACTGTGACTTATAGGGCGAAAAATACGGTAGCTGTCCTCACCTTTCCTTGAATCTTAATGCAACACTTAAAACAATCTTCAGTCTGTTTTGATGTAATAAATTGGCAGAAACATCTTTGGACATGACATTTGTCCTTCTCTTACATTTCCTGTTGTAGGAGTTCACCCTGAACAAAAGCTGTATTTTGACCACTTTATACTTCCGGCCTGTGCTGTAGCTCGTTACCTTCTGCCAGAACGGCTCAGGAAGGGAGCTGCAGGGTCACAGAGGGAGGGGGGATATCCTGCCTGTCAGTCAAACGTCAGGGCTGTCAGGTGTGTCGAGTTTAAAACCAAGTGAAGAGAGTCTGACTGGTCATTAAATTCTCCCAGGGAGGTAGAGTTTTGAGTTTTACCAAGTCTCTGTGTATTTCCACAGCTGCCAAGTCGTCTGCACGTCTGCTTCCATGTACAGATGTCACCTCAGGCACGGCTCAGTCCAGAGATGCCAGTTTCCTCTGAATTAATGAGGAATAACGATGGAGGCACAGATTTTTACAATTGTAGGTTAACTAATTGGTTAGTCGAGTCTTTTTATAGCTTTGGATTTTACATAAAATATTTCAGACTTTGTCTCGGTGCTCATTCTGTCATACAAGACTGATACAGATATGATTCAATAAATAAACCTCTGGATTTAGTCAGATTGTTATTTAAAAGCATTCTGGAGCTTTCTGTCTCCCTGTCCCTGTAAGAACAACATGGTACGAGCCAAAAAGCGATTAAATAAATGAGCGGCGGGTGATTTGTGTGGAATTTCACAGTTTTCATATAACGCATGATTCTGAAATCACACTTCATACAAGCAGGAGGGGTTTTATTTGTGGTTCTCTTACAAAAACACTTTAATCTTGATGGTAAATGCCATGGGGAGGAAAAACGCATGAACTGTGCCTGATAAAGAACATGTTTTTTTTTTCAGTACAGCAAACTTGTTTCCTCCTTTCAGACCTTTCATGCTCTCCTCTTCCCCTCTCCACCTCCTCCCTGCTGCTTCTGCTGTCATGCCAGCTTCAAATGTTATAAATCGTCTTTTCATGGCTTGTGAAGGGGGACTCCCTTTGTAAGCTTTGAATGTTTAGGGTCAAAGCCAGGCTATCATAGACCCAGAAGAATTATAGACGTGTGAAGTGCAAGTTTGTTATTGAAATGGTGAAAAGACGTCCTGTTGGGGTCGTACACAAAACTTTTCGCAAAAAAAAAAAAAAAAAGTTTGTAAGTGTTAACTGATTGAAAAAGGAGGACAAGTGTCCAGATAAAGTTTTTTTTTTTTCAGCTGAAAACCACTGAACAGAAACAGCTGACCTATAGGTGCACTCTGCACTTTCTTGTGTAGATATTTCTGCCTGTGAAAAATGGTGAAGGCGCAACATTATCTGAGATAAGTCAGGCAGGGATCGACAAGCTCAAATCAATGAGTGGTTATAAGGAGGGCAGAGGGGTTTGAATGTCTGTGGTTGCTTACTGAGGCACAGCGATCCTCTCAGCCGCTTCCCTTCAAACCACAGTCAGGCCATCTTAACGGATAAACCCTGCTGGATTTTCTCTGGATTAACTTTTGAGTCTCTGTCAAATAAGCTATCCAGGAATAATGAGACGTGGCATTAACCTTTTCCTGAAACTCACAGGTTTATTACCCTGGTACGTTTTACTTTATCTATAACAGGATTTTGCTTTTCAGTGGAATGTAGCGGTTGTACCCGAGGATTGAGGGTCTCTTTTGTGTTCTTTAATGCCAAGAGGATTTAAGTACCACTGAAAAGAAAATTGGTTGCTAAATAAAAATAGCTAACAGGTGTTTTCACCTCAGAGCTGGCCAAACAAACATTCAATGTCATGGTCAGCGGCCCCCGCTGACTCCCCCATCGGCCCTGTCTCACACTCACTCCTGCTGTTGTTTTCAGCCTCTCTTCTGCTTCTACGACCACGATTCACAGATCACCCTTTTTGGATTAATTCTTGGACCACTGCCTCCCTGTGTTTGACCCCTTTTGGACCACGACCCTGCATTGCCCCACTTTACACAGCATTAAAGGCCTCCCTCTTGCCATAGTTTCTCTTCCCCTGCTTTGTAATGCCTGTTACCCATCTCCAGCTCAGACCTACTCCTTCCAAGCCATGCTACGCCTCCCTTGGTTCTCACAGCAATCAGTCCTGATTCCACTCACCTGTTCAGCTCTCATCTAGTTCACCTGCTCTGCACCCTTTAAAAGCTCTATTTTCACTCTTCACCAGGGTGAGATTATGAGATTATTCTGTCAAGATCGGGTTTTTGGATTCAGAATAAGCCAGACACAGGAGTAAAAACAATAACGGTTTTATTTATATTGTTGCTGCAGAAGATGTCAGGATCCAGCTGTGGTGACAGGTCCTCACAGGCTGAGGGAGAGAGACACCACTCAGCGTTTCACAAGCAGGCGAGGTGGGGCCACCGGTTGGAGCTGGGCAGGATGATGTCACTGTAACTGGTGGGAAGGAAGCTGCAGAGGGAGGCCTTTAATGCTGTGTAAAGTGGGGCAATGCAGGGTCGTGGTCCAAAAGGGGTCAAACACAGGGAGTCAGTGGTCCAAAAATTAATCCAAAAAGGGTGATCTGTGAATCGTGGTCGTAGAAGCAGAAGAGGGGCTGAAAACAATAGCAGGAGTGAGTGTGACAGGGCTGATGGGGGAGTCAGCGGGGGCCGCTGACCATGACATTTTAAAGATAACTGTTTTTTTATACATATCATGTTCAGTTTAGGACTGAGCGATAGCTCGATGTTTTTAAAATATCAAGATAATTTCAAACACAAAATGAGACGGGACTATATCATCTATATCAATATTTCTATGTTGAGTTATAATTAGACTTGAACATCTGTGTAGTTCTTTTTCTGCCTGTTTTGCTTAACTGCACGCGGCTCCTCCTTCCTCATTGAACACAAATACAGCCCTCACTCGTGCGCACTCTGTTAAGTCTAAACTAGGGATGGTACTCAAATTCAGACAAGGCTGAGAAGGATGACAGACACGGATATCAAAGCAGTGAAGTTTATTTACAGTGCAGGTAATATAGGACCAGGGTTCCTGGAAGGAGGGGAAGAGATTTAGTGATGATGCTCGTAGGGAGGTGCAGGTATTGACGACTCAATGTGTTTCAGTCTTACAGATGGAAGTTGTGGAGGCAGACCACGAGGAGGTAGACTTCATGTAGGTAAGTTTTCCTTTAATCCAAATCCAAGAGGTTCTCTTTGTTGAGTTGGTAGCAATATGTTGGTGGTAGTGTTTGCTGCAGAATGTTGATGGTAGAGTTGGCTGCAGGATGCTGATGGTGGAGTGGTAGGCTGGAGGACAGGACTCGAGTGGGATCCACAGTCTCGGAGGAGCGCGCAGGCTGGCCTTGAAAGCACAGGTAAACACAGAAAGTGAACGCACAAGAATACTCAGGAGAAGGTACTGAGAGTGGCTGTCTCACGTTACCCTAGATGACCAATTGATTCAGCGAAGACTGGATCCCTCTCCAAGGCTTAAATAGCAGCTGGGCTCATCAACCGGATAGGCGGCAGGTGGTGACACAGGAGCTCCAGCTCAACCAATCAGCGCAGCAAGGTGAGTCCACAGCAACACACAGGTTCACAGCAAAACACAAACCTAACAGTGCTGAGCTGAGTCGAACTATGCTGTACTGGTACTAAAGGTACTAATGGAAAAAGGGCATATGTGGCCCTCAGTATGCTCTCTTAAAAACTAAGACTTGAAAATTATCTGTGAAAAACAGCATTTTATGAAAAAGTTTGAAAGCCAGAAAGAGGAAATGCATAGACATTTATTTTAGGATTTTTTAATTTATTTTATTTTATTTATTTATTTATTTGTTTATTTTGTATTTATTTTTTCAGATAATGAGTGATAAGTTAATTTGTTTTGTCATGTCTAAAGCTTGGTTTCTTCTGATGCAAATCACAACTAAACAAGATGGGTACTTCATCAGACATCAAGAAGACTATGTTGACAACTGATATGCACAAAAACATGTCACATCAAAATTAACATCCATTGTGTACCGTAACTGTTGTAGATCAACTTAAACTGTCATGGCAGTGTCACTGGATGATGAAACGTAGTTGAGCACAAGAAACTCTCATTTCTGCACCATGATGTTTAAACTTTGTTCTTAAGCCAATGAGCCATTTATGAGCTAAAAGTAGCTTGATTACTGCAAGATAAGTCAACTTGTGAGCTCAAGGAAAAATTCTAAATGAAACTAGCATTGCTAAAAAAAATGCATATTGCATTGAGTTTCAATAAAATCTAATCAATGGTTCATGAGATATTTTGCTAACAGACAGGGTTGACGTCAAGCGTTTTAAAGAAAGATCTTGCCTGTCATCTAATAATATTCTATTTGACTTGATGGCATTTACATCCTTTAGCAAGTGAGCAGTTTCAAAACTTTCCTGGGACTTCTGAGCGGAAGATGCTCAGTTTAGTTCTGCTCTTATAGCCACTAAACCACTGTTCCACTTAAAGGTCAAGTGCCTGGCCCAGAGGCACTTCAGCAGCAGCTCAGTGGGCAAACAGCTCACACACATTCTGCACAAATTTTACAAGGAATCCACACATTTGAGACAATGTGGACTTTTGTTTCCCTGCTCACGCCGCCATTGAAGCCTGACTAACATGAAAATATTACACGCGTCCATAACATAATACTTCCACAGGGCAGCCGTGGCGTCTGAGCTGGAGAGGCAGCTTGGTAGTGGGTCTGTTGTCTGTCATTTTTCACAGCTTGAATGCCTTTGAGCAAGGCTACTTAACCCCCTCCCAAGACACTACATTTGTTGCTGCTGTCTGCTCAGGGTTTGTGTATTAATGGCCTCTTGGACGGGTGTGCCTTTTTGTTTATTGCCCTGTGCATGCTCAGGTCTCACAAATGAGCTGGATGTAGAGGTCAAACGCCTTTCTGTGTAAAAGACACACTTGGTTAAACGCTAATAAATATATTGCTCTTGTTCAGGTGGATTCCTTTTGCACTTTAAAGAATTGTGACAGTAGCAAAATATTTTATTCACACAATGGAAAGTCGGTAAGTACTACATTGAATAGACAAAGTACTTTGTACAAGAACAGGTGACAATGTGCAAAGCGAGATCAAGTACCTGTAAGTCATTAATCAACCAGTTTGCTGGTGACATCCAAAACTAGCTGTTCACATGATAAAGAAGGACCATCAGCCGAACAAACGTTCATTAGCATCCTGATGGCCGCTTGCTATTCACAGAGGGCTGAGTAGCAATAACAGCATTATAAGAGGTGGACAAGTGAACTCGGAGGCCTCCGTCCCTGTTTATTAATGATGGATGAGTTCTCTTCACAAAGAAGGCTTCCTTCACTCCTCTCTCAAACCAACATTCCTCTCTATCAAGGATGAGAACATCTTCATCCCTGAAAGAGTGACTACAAGACCACAGAGTCCTGGCCTGATGATGTAGCTCTTCTGTGCTGGGCCATCCTTTTGGCCAGTGGCTGTTTGGTTTCCTCAATGTAGAACTGATCACAGTCCTCCTGGCACGGAACAGCATATACATTACTCTGTTTGTGCCGGGGGACTGGATCCTTGGGATGAACGTCTTTGCCATAATGTACTTTGGTGTTTAAAAGCCACTGGGACGTTATGCTTAGAAAATAAACGTCTCAGCTTCTCTGAAACTCCCGCAACATATGAATTGACCACCGGTCTAGGTTCATCCTTTTCACCTGATGGCTGGCTGGAGTCCTGTTTGGGTTTCTTCTCTGCTTTCAGGAGGGCCCATTTAGGATATCCACATTGCTCCAGGGCCTGTCTTATGCGGGATTTCTCCTTCTGCCTGGCTTCTATGGGAGTCAAAATGGGGTAGAGGTAGGGCAGCCGATTTGGGACCAGAAAGTGGCGGTTGGACTCCCAGTCGGTTGGACTCCCAGCCAGTCCCACATGTTGTCACTGAGCAAGACACCTAATCCCCAATTGATCTCTGGGCACTTACAGAGCTGCCCATTTGGGTTCAATGACATTTTATGGGAACATACAATGGTGACAATCTCAGACTTACCTCTTCCCTCCCTTTTGAGTTAGTGGGGACTGCTCTGTGGGACAGAGTCCTGGTGACTCCTAACTTGTGCTCCAATGGGCGATGGGAGTCAAACCACAAGTACTAGTCTGTGTGGGTGGGTTTGCAGTACGTTTGCAAATGTCCTCCATCAGAGGCCGAGACCTCACAGTTCAAGAAAGCCAACCTGATGTTGTTTTTTTACATCTTCTTGTGGGAATTTTATATATTTATCCACAGCAATGTGAACAGCTGGCTGTCAGCAGCAAACTGGTTGATCCAGAAGATGCTATTTATAAGACTGAGTTTGTTGCGATGCCTTAGACTGAAGAAGTCTTTTGGATAAAAGACGAAATGTTTCAACAAAGAAGAACCTGTCTAGAGGACCTGACTTTAACTTGTTAGATTAAGTAAGTCATGTTAAGGTACTGTATGAAAAGGCTAAGATGGGTGGTATTCTCCGAGACTTCAAAATGTGGAGATAACTGCCTTGGTCTGACAGCAATAGTCATTGAATGAGTTATTTTGGTCTTTGTATTAAAATACTCTCCCTTTAGATTTTTTTTTTTTTTTTTTTGTATTTAACTGTGCTTTGGGGTGGTTTTAGATTAGCAGTCTGTCAGAGAGGAAGGAGAATTAGCCTTAGTTTAGATCACTGGTTCCCAAAAAAGAGTTACATTTAAACCGGGTTTGATTTCTAAACGGTGTTTAAGAGAGAAGAAGCAAGACTGAAATTAAACAAAAAAAATGTTGACACCTATTTTTTTTTTTTTTTTTTACTTTTTCCCCGCACATATTCATGGGTTCTACCATGAGCAAATATGAATCCAGATGTACAAATTCGGTAATAGTTTAAAAAAAAAATTATTTTTTTTAAATACACATCTTTGAGTGTGATGCCAATAGGAGTCGTGTCAATGGAGATCTATTTCACAAACAAAAAAGTGACATTTCAGGTAATGCTGGTGTTGAAGAACTCAACTCATAAATATGCAGATAGCTTTTCCTCTTGAAAATGGAAATAGTTCTTCTACTGTGTGTGCGTGTTTCTAAACTAAAGAAAAGGGTCATCAGTAGTGCTAGTGATGGCCATATCTCTCCCTACAGACACACAAACGCACACTCCATGACTCTCACACACTCACACACTTTGTTAGTGTGGCCTTTTCCCTTCACAACACTGTTTTCCAACAGCAGCGTGCCCTGGGCTGATAAACTTTATCAACCGACACACCTGAGCTTGCACGCAATTACCCACAAAAATACAAGTTCACATAGGCGTGTATCTTTCTTTGCTCTCTTGAAAAGGTAGACACCTGCTTCCCCTGTGTGTGCATGTTATTGTGTAAACCTTATATATGATACTGGGGGGCCTGAGGAGACAGCAGTACACTCATGGTTTTAGTCACCACACACACTCATTCAACACTCGCAAACAAAATCCTAACTTTTCAGGAAACACACAAGGGTCCAAACACACACCTGTGGGGCGCACACGTTCAAAAACTACACAGTGAACCTTTAAACTGTACACCTCTTTATGGTTTGCCATTATTTTGATTCGTTACTGGGATTTTAGAATATGTTTATGTCCTTAATGCTGGTCCTGAAAGGTTTTGGGTTCATAACAATTCACAAACAAAAAACAACAAATCACCCTTCTTGTGAACCAACAAAAATCCACAGCTGCTGTTTGTAGGCCAACAGTTTTTAAAGATACCATAAATGGACAACTCAAAAGGTTATTAAGAAAAGAGTGTACATAGGTTAGCATTATCAGCTAGAAGCCATATGTTTGGTGGAAAAAAGCTACAGTATTTTACCAATCCAGCAACGCCAATAAAATATTTGCCCACATTGTGTGATTTTTCACTAAAACACTTCTGGTATAACTTTTTGCTTTAGTAAAATCTTTTAGCATATCGCCACTCTCTTCTCCATTAGTCTCTTTTCAAGATTTGATTTGAGCTCTTTGCATGGTAACAAGCTGCTACAGTAGCTTGTTTGCTGTACACACAACACATTAGCTTAGCATGTTTTGTAAACAAAAAAATTAGAAAAAATAGTTTGTGATAGAAGTTGTCCTGTGGCATCCTATACTGTGTTTTTTTCCTCTCTGTGAAAGTGGGTTGGGGTAAATGAGTGCTTTGAATCCTACTGCTGCCCTTGGGTAAACAAGCCCCCCAAGGCCTCAGTTGGCCTAACTGAGGCCATGTGCGTCATTTGACCCAAGGGAAGCAGCAGGGTTAACCATACATGATTTATAACTGTTGTGCTGCGGTATGGAGGTATAGTAAAAATTATTCTATGGAAAATTGAAACACTGCTCCACGTGAACTGGCCCCAGAACTATTAGGGGTTTAAAATTGTACAAGAGTGGTGGTGGGGTTTTAGAATTTCCACAAAATGCAGGAATTGGATGTTCCCTGTTAGCAGCACATACCAATGTTACAGTGACAAATCAGATCAGGGGCATCTACATTTGAAACAGGCAGGAGGTGAAAGCTGACTTGTTATTTCTGCCAGTAGAAGACTTGCTTTATAGCTGAAAATTTGTTACTATAGGGCTTATAGTAGGCCAGCTGGCCTGTGTCCATTTCCAAATGAACTAACAGTTTGCATATGAGCACAAAATCCAGACAGTTAAACAGTAAAAAGAGGATGTCATGGGCTGATGAACCATGCAAATGAATGGCTAGGTTTATGTGCATCACTCATCTGCGAAAGACAAAGCATGAAATATTGGGAAGAAGCCGACTTGTTGGGTGTATGATGCTTTGGCTAATGTTCTTTGGAGAAATCGTGGATCCACAGGGCTTAATTTGAGCAGGATCCAACTGGAACAGGATTGACAAACTCTTATTTTGACAGGGTGCGTTCCAATAACTGTTTGCTTGGATCCCGTAGCTCTCAGGCTTACTAATAATTAAGTTATGAACAAATTTAACTGCCTTGAAGGAATTTTTTTTTTAACCTTTATTTAACCAGGCAAATCCCATTGAGATCACAGATCTCTTTTGCAAGGGATGCCTGGACCTGAAGGTAGCCTAAAATACATGTTTTTGGAATAAAACCTATATTGGATATGTAAACTGAAAATAATTACATAAACACTAATTTTAAACCCAACAGCCACTTATGAGCTTTCTAATATCACATAAGAGCTGCTCCTTCAAGTATGCATTTCCGCTTCTAAGCTTAAAAAAATCTCCATCCCTAAAGGGGCGTAGATTTAGAGCCATCAGGGGTGGGGGGGTAGGAAGCTTGAGAGAAGCTGAGCATGCTCTAGTCATACAAGGAGAGAACTGTTGATCAGTCTACTTTGCGTAGATGTTTAACAACCCGTTAAAATGCACCAGAATGCAGGAAAAGGCATCTACTTTATTCAAAACTTTCTGGGGGAGGGCCCCTAGACTTTTTCTAGAAGTCAATTGTGAGAAATACACACTAGTCAAGTTGCAAGTCACCCACAGGGTCACATGCATCTATTCACATCCATTTCAAGTCACCAGTTCACTTAATGTGCATGTTTTGGATGGTGGGAGAAAATCAGTGCATGCAAACTAGAAGGGAAGTCTGAGATTGTCATCATAGCAATTAGTTCTCTGCATTTAACAACAAATCACACCTGAGATGCACCCAGGTGGAGCAGTGGGCAGCTGTGTAAGCACCCGGGGAGCAACTGGGAATTGGGTGTCTTGCTCAGAGACACAACGACATGTGGGAATGGCACCACAACTTTCTGGTCCCAAGTCAGCTGCTCTACCGCTACACCATCTCGGCCCCCAGAAAGACCCCAACCAGGACTTGAAGGCAGGACCTTCAGTGTTAACCTGTTGCTTTACCATGCAGCTCAGCATGTTAGAAAACGTCTAATTTCTAGAGACCAATTGTATCACAAGCTATATTTCTTTTGCATTATATGGATGGTTTCAATTCCTTATGTTTTAAATAAAACTTTCAATATTTTTCTTATATTGTAATTTCCTAATTTCCAAAATTACCAAAAGTGAAAAAGTTTAAAGAATAATTACCAACGAATTTGAACTCAGCGTTTCTTTTCTTGACAAAAAACTGACTTCTTTGTATCTTAAAATGTGGAAAAACGTTATTTTCTTGTCATTTTGGGGTGGGGCAAACGTCATTAAAATAACTCCAGTGGTTCTTAATCATCAGAAATGTTGCGATGATGAACGCCAGTCACTCAGCCTTTGTCGCTCCGTCACCCTTCCTGTCACTCACTCTGTCAATGTCAACGGGCTGGCAGGCTTCGCAGGTAGGGAAAACTGGCATCAATCAGGCTCTGTCTGCAGTGGGAGCCATTACTTTAGAGGGATTATGACACCAGAGATGGTTGGTCTGCAGGCTAACAGACTGAGACAAATCAATGCTGAACTCTAAAAAAGTACCTCTCTTAGAATCTCATCATTTCAAGGTGCAAATATTTGCAGCCGCATAACTTATTTTGCAGATTCTAAAATGCATGCGCCCAGCAAGATCATTGGGGACCTTAATGGTTTTTATCTACACACAGGCAATATACAAACACAGGCAGAACTGTGACCTTTTGAATATCATTGAGTGTGGATTTAGATATAAAGGAGTTGGAAAAACATCAATAAAAATGCTTTACTTAGTCTAGACTGGGTTATTTTAAATTATGTCAAAGGCATTGCACTAAAGGTGCCATCATGATGCCAGTTTGGAGTCTAACAGAACCACACACTGGTTCGTGTGGACACAACTCAACTGTTCACTCCTGCTCTCTCTTTTGTCTTGCAGCTACAGTGCCACAGTGACCCTGACTGGTGGATAAGCAGAATTGCTCCACTGAAAAAGCGTGTGTGCTTGTGTGTGTTTTCTGTAATTACTTGAGAAGATAAATCTCATTAATGAAACAGTCGGAAGGAAAAGAACTCCGGAGAGGAGAAGGAGCAAGAAGACGGAAGATTGAGGGAGAAGGAAAATGTAAGGCAAACAGTAAAGAAAACAAGAAGGAAAAAAGGGGGTGAGAAAAGGATGAAAGAAAACGTATATAAAAAAACAAATCAAGGTATTGAAGGATAGGTCTGAGGGGAGGAAAGTGCAGTTAAAAAAAACGTTGACTATCACGTTTTCCTTCATTGTGTTGTAAATCTGTGTAAAAACTGATGCAGAGGAGAAGAGAACGATGGCTGAGAAAAAAACTGAGGAGTGCAGCCACAGAGGGAAGGATGAGACAGGAAAACAAAACCTGCAGAAGTCACATTTTCTTAAGAAAATATGCCTGAGTGCGCCTGCCAAGTTTAAAGAGTCTGGAGTGAAACTGGTCATGAATATTAATATGAACAGAAAGTAGACATCTATTGGAAGGACACCGAGTAAGTGCACAAAAATCTGCATGGCATGAACACTATGGCAACCTGAAGCAGAAAAATGGATGTTTAGTCGCTTTGGAGTTCAGGACAAGAAGGGAATGTGCACAAGTGAGGAAGAAAGGAATTTGATCTACCGTTTGAACAGAACCTGGTTGTGAGCCTTGTTAAATCTTGTATAACAGCAGAGATGGATTTGTCCGAATAATAAATAAATAAATAAATAAATAAAAGCTGCTTTGGGCTTTATGAGCCTATAATTTTACCTCCTGATATCCATATTTGTTGTACATTTATGTATTTATTGTAGTCTAAACAATACAAAACTGACAGTTTCTAAGTAGAATTACTCATTATTTAAATCACGTATTGACTATATATAAGATTTAAAAAATAGTCATAATTCCTCGAGGTACAAAGTATTTTCACACCTGAAAGTCCACCGTGTTGAAATAGTAATGTGGTGAATCACCTACACTGAACCGTCTGATGATGTTTAAAACTGCTTTAGACCCGACAGTGGTGACCTGCCACTGATGAAAAAAGTCATTTTATAGTTGTTCTAATAAAAGGATAATGAAATATCAAGTGATAGCACCAAACAAAATTTCTATTTTGGAATGGACAACTAAAATATACAGTCCATTACAGATGATGTAATCAACCTTTCCTCAAATGAACCAAGAATGAGAGTTCATCTTCGAAGATTTTTGTGATCCTCAGACTAGACTTGGTCAAAAAGGAAGACTCATCTATCAAAACAATAAATAAAATACAATAAAAACACACATTCCCAATTAACGAGTATAGTTTTATTAATTTTTTGTCCAAATTTTAATCATTGGATCCAACAAACTTTCTCGCTTGTATTTATTGAAACTTAAGTACAAATGTTTGGACAGAAATTGTGTTTTATTAGAAATACTATACTTGATAAATGCATTAATTGAAACAATGATTGGCTGAATAATAATAATAATAATAATAATAATACTGTAGCTTCATTTTATTATATTCTGCACCTCAGTGGGGTCAACCTTCTTCTGAACAGCTGCTAGTTGGTTATCTATGATTAAAGTCAGACTTTTTTTCTGATTTCAGATCCATATGTAGTGACCTGTCTAAAGAATTAAAAGTTGTACTCAAATCATACAAATATTTTTTCTGCATTAAAACAATGACAAAAGGGAAAAATCCAGATTTGAAGTTTGTTCATTTGAGCAGGTATAGGTGTGCATTGGTGTAATTGAACTGTCATTGTCAGAATGGACACTTTGATCATTTTCAGTTCTCAGGAGAGGAGGGCAGAAGACAGGTGGAAAGAAAAGGAAAGGAGACGAGTGTAGGAGTAAAATGGGAGAGGTGCAAAACCAAGAGAACCAAATAAAGTATTATATAAAACTAAAGTGAAAGAGCAATAAAACGTGTAGAAAATTAAAGGTATAGCTTTCCTTAAAAAAATATAAAAAATAAAATATCAGTCATTGCCTTTCATGCCGGAGTTTTAAACAGATTTAACCTTATTGTGGAAAATAGTGAAGTTTTAGCCTTTAGGGTCAAATCTTTAAATATACAGGTAGTCCTCGGTTTACGGCCGAGTTCCGTTCTAACGGCCCGGCTGTATACCGATTTAGCCTTAAACCGA
>JAVCKU010000139.1:8403462-8417202 GCA_032273985.1 Hypsolebias coamazonicus | reverse complement strand
CAGACCAAGAAAACTGGATATTCAAACACAAAAAACTGCCTTAGAGCAACTACCGGTAAATATATATATAAAAAAAACACTTAAAATTAAACAAACTGATCCAAAAGAGACTGAAAGTCATTTTAGATAATTATAAATGCTGAAAATGTAAACATAAATAAAAAACAAAAGTAGAAAAGAATAAACTAAGAAGACTCCAAACACAACAAAAATGAGAAAAACTAACAGAATGGGAGCCTAAAACATCTCAAATATTAAAAAGGACCAAGAGTAAACTGAAATGTGAAACCAAAAACTAAATTAAAGCCGCTCGAGGACTTGAAAGCTCGTTTTCTGATTTAAATCATCAAACTTCTCGTTTGATGACGTGAATTAAAGATGAAATGATCCGGTCGTGGTTCTGTTTGTGACTCACAGCTCCTCCAGGAAGTGCAGCTTGGACCAAACCCCGCTGGATATGTGGGTCAGGTTGTTCATACTGAGGTCTCTGCAGACACAAGAAACACATCATTAATCCACTTTTACAGGTTTTAAAATCCATCCGCACCGTGAAACTACATCCGAGCTTAAAAACCTCAATCTGCAGGAAAAACAGAGTTAATGACTCATGAATTATTAAAGAGCCAAACAAAGACGGTTATGTTCAAACACTGAGGCCTTTCAGCCAAGTTCACGTGAAAAAACATTTCATCCCACGACCAGCACCTCGGCTACGTTTCTGTCTTTGTGAGGACCGTGTTGGCCCCGGCCCAGAGTCTGGAGGAGAAAAACACACGAGGGCTCCTTCAAAGAGCTGCCGAGAAAACCGAGTCAACACACCTGAGGACCGAGACGGGAGTGGACCTTACTGGAAACAGAGAAAACACCGAACCAGGAAGGACAACAGGAACCGAGGCGGACGGCAGGCTTCCTCCCCGCTCACCAGCTTTCTGTCCTTCATCTCACTTCCAGAGTTAAAAAACATGGTTTTAAAAACCAAATCTGCTGATTGTGTAAGAATCCTAAAGTTTGACTCATCTGGAGACAAACTGCAGCTGGAGCAATAAGAAGCTTGAGCCTGCATCTTACTGAGTTTGAAGCTTCCACCAACAAAAACCATCATCTCAAGTAGGTCAGGAGAACACATTTTACTGGGCCATTAATTGTCTCAGAAATTTTCGCAACAAACTATAACATTGATGGACATTTGACAATAATTAGTAATTATAGTCACATTTAAGAACTGTTCATTTGTTTTGAGTGTAGTACCTTTTTTGACCACTGGATGGCAGTATTAGGATGGATAGTGAGGGAGCGAGCAGTGTGTCTCTTTAAGAAAAATGGGAGGGAGGCCCTTTGACGTGACATGGGCTGTCTCTCTGCAGTTCTCAAAATGGTGGACACTGTGTGGTTAGAGCTCTTTAGCATTTTTCACATAAAACATTTACGTAATAAAAAAATCAGTAAACAAGTTCTCAGCTTTTTTTTGCAGAAAAAACTTTTTACACAAAGGCACGAGTTTCAACTATGAAATTTGGAGCTTCAACAAGACGGAGGGACATTTTGTCCCGAGGTCGGCCTGTTAGCTTAGCTCGTAGCTTAGCTCATAGCTTAGCTTCTTTTAATGATCCAAAAACACAATTTTGGATGTTAAAACAGATTTTAAAGAGAAACTAGAAAGGGAGGGCTCAGTGAAGATCACTGGAGTTGATCTTTTTATCATCCAGTGTCTTTAGTAGAAAGAGACACGAAGAAACAATAAAGCTGATAAAAGGAAAAGAGGTCGATAATTTTCATTTATCATGCGATTAATTGATTTATTGGTTATCGAGACAGGCTTAATCTCGTGTTTATTCTTTCTTAAAGTCAGTAAATGTTGCCAAATGTAGAGACATTGTTAAAAATATACATCGTGTTCACATCACAAACATGTTTTCAGGACAACAAACTGTTGCAACCACAACAATGGTGACAAGTGGTCATGCACTTCTCCAACAGCTTGTAAAACATGTACAAAACAAGTTTTGTCAGTTGAGTCACCGAATCCTGATACACTTTGTTTTATTTGCATTTTTCTCCTTTATGTCTTATTTCAGTCACAGTTTGGTTTCATCTGAAGCGCTTTTCTTTGACTTTCGGACTCACTGAAACTAAACTGAGATGGAGAACCTGCAACGACTCTGGGACAAGTTAGAGACAAAAAAGTTTTTGAAAATGATCAAATTCCTAGCAGAAGAGTGAGACCCCGAGACTGTGGAGGACAGAATGTGACCAAATGAAAAAAGTAAATACATAACACATACCTAACAATTAAATGCATCATTAAATTATTAAATACACCATTAAATAATTAAATATAGTACAATTAAATTATTAAATACACCACTAAATAATGACAGATACCTTTTAAATTATTATTTCACGATTTATTTATTTAATTTTGTCACCTTCTGCTCTCCAGTGACACCATGAAATTATGCTAACTGTCAGCCTCACTCGTCAAACTCAGTGGGCGGGACTAACTCTTACCCTGATGCCTGATTGGCTGCTCCTCACAGCAAGCCAAGACAAATCGACCACAGATAATTGATAGGCCAGAAAATATAATCTGAAAAAACTTTAGGAAGCAATAATTGTGTTTACATGTATTTGGATGAAACCTTTTTTCATTAGACCGAAGAAATGGATTTCACATGCTCAGCATTAGTCCCGCCCACTGAGTTTGATGAGTGACACTGACAGTTAACATAATTTCACGGCGACACATGAGGATGGAATGTGACAAAATTAAATAATTGAATAAATCATTAAATAAATATTGTAATTGTGTATTTAATAATTTAATTGTTTATTTAACAATTAAATGATGCATTTCATTATTGTGTGTTTATTCATTTTGTCACCTTCTGTCTTCCATATAAGACTTGACTCCTTGTGAACATTCAGACACGTTTTGGAAAGTCCCCTGAGAATTCAGTTCTCTGTTTGTCCTCAACAGTGGCAGCCCAGAGAGACACGACCAGAACCATTAATTTTAAAACATCTTTTTCGTTTTCTTTAAGAAAACTAAAGAATAAACACTCCTCACCACAACTGCTGTGAAGAACAGGAACATTTGTACAAGTGTCGGGGTTAGTCAGGGTTAAAGGTAAATCTGTGTATCATCAGCATAGTGAATGAAAAAAACCACCCAGACCCAACACATCCAAGACGAACACTTATAAAAAACTAAAACAGGTCTAAAAAAAAAACCCTGATGCATACCACATGTCAGAGGGTCAGAGGAAAAACCATTATCAGCCAAAACATAAAATTAATTATGAAACTAATCTACTTGTATGGACGCTCCCTCAGTTCCTTAAAGCTCAACAGACTCCAGAGGAGAACAACCAACCTCAGAGGAATGACCTCCAGGTTTTACAGGTTTATGTTGGTCTGACACCCCCCCACCCCCACCCCCCAAATCAACAGGGTCAAAGGTTGGAGGAGAAACAGAATTAAAAACCTGATTTAAAAACGTTTAGTGGGAAAAAACTGAAGTACGCCAATTTTAATAATTCTTGGTGTTATTGCGTCCCCATCACTAGCTTCAGTGCAGATGACTGAGCTGCCACCACACCAAGTTTTAGCTCTATACATTTAAACAGACTGAATTACAGCTAAGACCCTTTAGCTGTGGCGGCCATCTTAAAATGGATCAATTCCAACAGCACAAACTGTGGTCGAGACGCTTATCTAGATGTGTGTTTTATGGCTGCATTCCTGTTTGTGTCGCAATAAAATTAGCAAAAAATAAAAATAAGTCAAAAGAAACCGGTTAGTGAAGCGTAAAGTTTCAAGAAGCAATCACAAACAATGACTAAGAACCAACAAGCAGCAGTAAAACAAATAAAAGTTAAAAAGCATACTAAAAACTACTAAGTTATGAAAATAAAAATGTTGGAGACAAACAATAATTTTTAAAAAGTTACAACAAATGAGGCACAGAATTTACAAATAAATAAATAAATAAAATAAAGCATTAAAAATGATCAATAGATAAGAAATAAAAAACTTACAATATATTGACCTATTTTATTGTTGCTAATTCATGTGATCTAGTATTTGTTTGAAATAAAATATTACAAAAATAAATGCTGGTGACTAACTAATATAAAAAATAAAGAAAAAGATGATAAAATGACAAAAACAAACACAAAAAACAATGAAGTTATGCTAAATAAAAATAAATAAATTCTTATTAAGGAAATGGCTGACACAAAAAAATTTTACACTGAAAACCCAAGAAATTAAAACATTTAAAAACCCGTGAGGTAGGGAGGGGGCTGTTGCCCTGCCGGAGCCCGGGGCCTGGGTTTTTCTGAACACCGGCCCTGCTGCCACCATGACACCTACAAAAATAAACTTCTACAGAAACCTGACAGGCTTCAATCCATATTCACTGCTATAAAATAATGTGCTTAAGACTTTTAAACATTTCAGTCACTAACAGAACTCTTCAGGTCCAAACGGGCTCCCAACAGAATCTGGGTCGTTTCGTCTCCTCCTATCCGAGCCGTCTCTTTCTTTTTGTTTGTCCTTTTGTACGTTTGTCTGATAAAAATCGACAGGTAGCATCTCTCCACTCAGGAGGACTCCAGGTTTGAAAAGGAGACGGAGACAGACTGTCTCTGTCCTCAGGTCTCGGAGGGCGTGGCGGACTGAATGCAGCGGCTGTTAAAGAACTTTATCAACACTCCATAAAGCCGGTTAATGTGTGAGAGCATTACAACACCATACACACACACAAACACACACACACACACACACACACACACACACACACAGGGTCTGTTTAACAAAGTTCGGCTGATCGTCTTTACAACTGCTCACAACACCACACTGTACGAGCACATTTCATTCATTAGCTGGACCCATAAACCCGGTTCTACGGTTCTGAGCGGGTTTCAGACACTGAGCTGTTCATGAGTCGGGCTGAGGCCTCTGTGACCCACACCAGCAACAATATTTACCCTCCAAACTACAGAAATCACTTTGTGTCTGCCTGATTTCAGACAGGATTTATGATGAAAATAATCCTCAACCACCAGCCGAAACTATGAGCCGAAACAAGTTAGCTTCCTTCAAGCTGCAGAACTGGAGGTTTAGTAAATGAACACAAAACTGTTTGTGATAACTTTTGAGACAAAAAATAAAAATCCTGAGAGCTGAAGGACAGCTGAAACCTCCTGAAGGAACTGAAACTCTCAGTTAATGAAGCTAAACAGAGCAAAACACAAGCTAAAAGTATCACTTGCTAAGGCTAAAACTGGCAAAAGACTAGCAAAAAGCTAAAATAAGTCGAATGGTAGGCAAAAGCTAAATGAAGCAAACAAGTAGCTAAAAGTGGCAAAAAGTTGATTAAAAGTAACAAAATAGTAGCTAAATGCTAGCAAAATAAGCTAAAAGTAGCTAAAGACTGGGTGAAAGCTAAAATTAACAGTATGACAGCTAAAAGCTAAGAGTAGCTTAAGAAGACAAAAAGAGCGAGCAGCTGAAGCAGAATATAAAGAAAAATAAAGATTTTAAAGAAACCAGACTCTGTGTGAAAATGTTCGTTAATAAAGTTAAATATTTTTTAAAAAGTTCAAACATTACCAAAAAAAAGTCACAGCACTGATGTTCAGAATGAGCTGAATGTTTTGATGCAAGAACAGCTAAAAGAACAAAGTCTGCTGGCCAAAAAAAATGTACAGAAAAATAAATAAATAAATCCTTAAAATCCTGGTTAATGAGATATTTTGCTAACAGACACAAACCAAAACAGTTTCGCCTGCAAACAGTTTTTCTAGGATTCTCAAAAAAACTTAAATTCTGAAATAAAACTCAAATATTCATAAAAAAAAATCAAAATACAACTTTTACTGATAAATTATGAACTAATTCAAAACATTAAAGTAAAAATATTCCAAGTAATAAAATTTTATGTCAAACAATCATTTTTTGTAAAAAGAGAAAAGTTTGACTCGACTTCCTGTTTGTTTATCTAAAGTCCAAACGAAGCCCAGATTAGATTTTCAGATTAAAACTGCAACAAGACTTTAATTTTCCATGAACTTTAACTTCAAACTAATTCAACCTTTTATTATAAAATGTTTATTTTTATATTTAGCTGCTCTGAGAGTTAATTTATCTGGATGAAAGCTGACATTTATTATCAGATCCATCCTGTTTGTCTCACAATCCTCGGGCTGTTTGTAAAGATTTAAAGTTCTGAAGGACAAGAAACGATGCGTCCATCCGTCCTCTGTCCTTTCTTGTCTCCAGCTGATGGACATCAGACGGATCTTCAAATGTCAGCGGCTGCAGAAGCTCAGCGCTGGTGGAAACGGCCGGGCCTCTCTCGTTTTGTTCTGCAGGAGGCGGGTCGGCGGGGGCCTTGAGACTTTAAAGACTTCAAAGGAATGCTTATCACCCGCCGCCTCATGTCGGAGCTTCAATCTAAATTCACCTCGTGTCGACAAAGTTCTGACACTTGGGTCAAACCAGAAACAAAGTTTCACCAGTCAGCCCTCAGGGTGCGTGTTGGGAAGACTCTCAGCTACCACCACGCCAAATATCAGCTCAGTCTCTTCCTGCAGCAGGCGATAATATGACTCAGCCGCAGGACTAGTTTGTCCTCAGCGTTGTCACTTCCTGTTGACCTCTCCATGACCTCCGAGGACACGTCCACCTGTGAGTGATGTCATCGATGTGTGAGGAATCAAAACCTGCAAACATCCAGGACAGGTCCAAGGACTTCCTGTGTCTGAAGTTAGAGGCTGAAGGTAACTGCTCAGGAAGTCCAACATGGCTGCCAAAAGGGGCGGAGCCACCAAATCCCTTCATTTGCACATCAGTCCATTCATCACACTGAGGCGAAAGGCATTCCTCTGCTGTCAGTCAGAGGCAGAATGGAGACTTCCACAACCATTCAGTTCTACACACACGCACACACATGCACATGCACACACATGCACACGCACACACATGCACAGATGGCAGCATTCAGACTGACCGCGGAGACAGAAACAGGCTGCAAACAGTCTGACCGCACTTCTTTAATTCTCTGAGAAACTCGTTAAAATTCTCCCAAAAATCCCGAAAGCATCAAAATGTATTTCTGATCTGATCTGACGCTGGTGGGCGGAGCTCTGAATGTTGACAGGAAGTAGCTCAGATGCTTTCAAAACAAATTCATTTATGTTTATTTATTGTTTATTATGAGATAAATATATTTTCCAAAACAAACGTTTTCGTCTGTTTGATCGTCTACATGCAAGCACTATTCAAGATGGCCGCCACAGCTGAACAAACAAGCACAAAACTGACTGAAGCTCACTCAGTCAGTTTTATTAATTAAAAACAGGTGTGGTGGTAGCTGAGAGTCATCCCCAACACAGACTCAGAGCTCACACACAATCTTCCATATACATTCCTTCAAGATGGGCTAGTTTTACTTTTTATATATTCCATTTTTATCAAGAGATGGGTGCTGTGACGTTCATACTTTTAAATATTTACCTTTGTTTACAAAACATTTATCAATGATAACAAACTGAGACCACTTCAGACCTTTCAGAAACACTTCTTTTAAAAATTTATTTCAACATACTAGCATTTTAGCATGCTAATGCTGTCTGCTGATGCTAATTCAACTACTGTAATGCTAAGTCTGCTAATGCTAACTGCTAATGCTAATTCTATTAATGCTAACTGCTAATGCCAATTCTATTAATGCTAAGTTTGCTAATGCTTATTTTACTAATGCTAAGTCTTCTAATGCTCATAAATGCTGACTGCTAATGCTAATTCTACTAAGCCTGCTAATGCTGAATGCAAACAGAGACAGCTAAAAGCTGAGAGACCTGTCAGTCAGAAATGGCAACATGGGCATTAGATAAAGGGCTTGAAGCCTCCCTGCAGCAGCTAGCCTCTCTTACACACTCTACCTTTATTTATACACGTTAATCCCACTGAGCCTCGGGGACTCATTCACAAGAGAGACCTGAACACATCGCCTGGTTGTGAGTGTCACTGCATGATCCGTACCGTGCGTTCAGCTCTGGGCGCAGGAGCGGTGCGCCCCAGAATGGTCCTATCTCTAGTATTGAAGACGAGCTAGCGTGCATGTACAACTTTTAACGAGAGTCTATGGGCAAAGATTTTTTCTCCCCAGGGAGGAAATAGGTCATCACCAACCAGAAAACGTTTTTGAACGAAACAACTTCACTCATTAACTATAAAATATTTATCTTACACAACTAAAAATATATACATACATTTTAAAATATTATTTCATTTTTATTTAAATTTTTTTTAATGTTTTAGTCAAGGTAATGTGGTGAGACAGCACCCTGACACCCTCTACTGGCCAGCAGCCACTGGCTGCAATAACTCTAACTTTAAAAAGCCTAATTAAATGTTAAAACTTTATTCTTGCCGTTATTTGTGTTGGCACGAGCCTCTTCTCCACCTGGGAATAACAAGCTGGCTTTGAACGCCGTCATGTTTTACAACTTTTAGCTGGCATTTTGTTTCATTGATTAGCATTTTGCTACATTTACTTTTAGCTCACATTTGGCATTTTTACCACCATTTCATTGATACTTTGGTTTCTTGCTAGATTTTTCTTATTTTTAGCTTTTAGCTAATGTTTGCTACTTTTAGCTGATGTTTTTCTTCAGCTGGGTTTCTCCTTCTTTAATGAAGTCATTCAGAACTCAGCGATCCTCCAGTGTTTTTGCAGAGCACGTTTTCTTTGGGCGTAAGTTTATGGTGGTGCCGGTCTGCCCGATGACACGTGTGACTGTTTAATTCAGACATCACAAAACGCTGTATTTAATTTATAATAAACAAATAAAAATTAATGTTTCTTTTCATTTATGTTGGCAGCTTAAACTTTGACTTTAGAAATGACCAAAGGCATTTTTAGTTTTATTTAATTACGGTAGTTAAAAAGAATTCTCTTTTGTAAGCAGGTAAAAAGGCCGAACAAAGTTTGTTTAATTAAAATGCTGATTTTTTATTTATCTAAATATTTTATTTCCAGTTTTACTTTGAAAGAGGGTGCTGATGATGCCTCTGGGTTCAGTTTGTCGAGACTGTGATTAGACCCGTCATAATAACACATTTTGCTGGTTGAGTAATTGTCTCAGAAATTATTGCAATAAACAATAATGTTTGAAATTTGACAATTTATTGTCAAATTTAAGAAGAAATGTTTATTTGTTTGTGTGTAGTATCTTTTCTGACCACTGGATGGCAGTGTAAGACTGTTTGAACTGAGAGCAGCATGTTGCTTTAAGAAAAATGGGAGGGAGGCCCCTTGACGTGACATGGGCTGTCTCTCTCCAGTTCTCAACATGGTGGACGCTCGGTGTGGTTTGAACTCTTTAGCATTTTTCACACAAAACTTTTAATAAAAACATCAGTAAACAAGTTCTCAGCCTCTTTTTGCAGAGAAAAACAACTTTTTATACAAACCGTGAATTTTGGAGCTTCGACAAGACGGAGGGTTTTTTTCCTCGAGGTCGGCCTGTTAGCTTAGCTCGTAGCTTATAGTTTAGCTACTTTTAACGATCCAAAAACATGATTTTGGATTGTTAAAACAGATTTTAAAGATAAAGGGAGGGTTCAGTGAAGTTGATCCTTTTGTCTTCCAGTGTCTTCAGCAGAAAGTGACACGAAGAAACGATAAAGATAATAAATGAAAATGAGGTCGCTAAGTTTAATTTATCATGTGATTAACTGGTTGATTGTTTATGGCGACATGTTGTGCTCTTACGCCCTTCAACAGTTAATTCTTTAATTTCTCACATTATAAAACCATTCATCTGTTCGTTTGTCTCCTGTCTTCGGGCCGGCAGGACAAAAGCGCAACAAATCAAGAATCTAATTTATTCCAGAAGTTGCTGCGTCTCCTGGATGTTTGTTGAGAAGAAGACGTTTCAAACGCAGCTTTAAAGAAACTCCTCGAGGTGTTTGGTTCCTGACTGAAGTTCTAATGAAGACACGGAGAACCTCAGATGGACTGTCGCTCACAGTTTTTGTGTTTGTGTTTGTGCGGCAGACAAACTGTGAAGAAAGGCGCTCGGCCGTTCTCCTGAATGAGAGTGAAACTTAAAATCCAGGACATTGTTCTGCTGTGAGACGAGCAGGTTCTCTTTCTGCACACCATGATGTCATGGTTCTGCCCGAGCTCGGCCCGGAGCTGCACCTGCTGGGAGCTGAACTCTGGTTCTGTTCATGTTCCCATCCAGAAGAAACAAACAAGAACCGTTCCTGATGCTGAGAACTTCTTCAGAACGCCTCGGATCGTTCCAGCGGGACACCCGACACCCCTGAAACCACTTCAGAAACCTCAACCCCGACTCCACAAGTCCTCCAACGTCTCTCAGAACCAGACACTTATTTACGCCACGTTAACCCCCCGGGCCCACACGGGTCCTCAAACAGAACCTTCAGAATGTTTCAAACGCTGTGGTCCAAAAAAACATCTGAAGATACTTTTAAAGTCCCAGGAAATAACCTACGTTCTGTTCAGAGAGGAGAACTTTGGACCAGAACTCAGGAGAACCTTGGTAGAACGTCAGTGTTCAAGAACTTCTTCAAGGTTTGTCATTGGTTCTAGAGCATGAGTCAGAACATTCTGACGGGTTTAGAGAAGGTCTGGGTGAACGAGAGAAATCTCTTCAAAGAAGTTCTAGATTTACTTCTTCAGACTGATCTTTAAACCTTTCAGAGGTTCTCCTCAGAACTTCTTCAGACCTCCTAGAAATACCTAGAACATCTTTAAAGAAGTTCTAGATTAATTTAAAACTTCTTCAAGCTTTTCGTAAATGTTCTACATAGACCATCTCCAGCCCTTTGAAAGGTTTTTGAGTTGGTTTAGGTTTTAGATGCGACCAGAACATCTTAAACCCTCGAAAAGTTCTGAATGTTCTTGGAACTTCTTGAGAACGTTTTACGAAGTCTCTTTAAACCTTCTAAAGAAGTTTGAACATGTTTTAGCTGATGTTCTTCTCTTTCAACCATCTTTGAAGAAGATAAGATGTTCCAATAAACTTGATTCTAGGACTGCGTTCTCTAAATCTGTGTTTTGCTCCAAAAGAACCTGAAGAACAGTCTGGTACCCCGGAGCGTCTCTGAAAGCCTCCTCACTCTGAGCTCAGGAACATCAAGAACATCTTAACTTTACAAAAAAATGTTTATTCTTTTCGTGAACCGCTAAGTTTTCCAAGAACCTTCATGAAGACCTGAACACCATGTCCAGAACAAGTACCCTTCGAGAACTTAGTAAAGAAGTTCTTGAAGGTCTGTAAGAACCACTGACAACCCTGAGGTCCCAAAAAGAACTGGTTTAGTTCTTGTTCTGTGTCGAACACTTATACAATCTTTAATCTTATCAGACGTAGGACTTTCTGTCCTCTGTCTCCTGGTGTCTCTGACTTGTCTCCTCTGAAGGACGGATGGTTTCCTCTCTCAAAGTGAAGAACACGCCCAAACCCTCCACTTCCACTGCAAGAAGTTCTTTTAACTCGTAATGTAAAACACCAGAAACATAAAAATAAACGTGTGACCATCAGAACCTTCTGCCGCTCGCAGGTCACAACTTCACAGCGACTGGTTGTTTGAGCCTCACTTTTTAGTCTGTTTTATTTTTCTACCTGTCTTGTTGTAGCACTTCACTGTCGTATCGTATTTTAGTCACAAAATTTCTAAACAGAATTTTCTTTTTTGGGTAAAAGTAAAAAAAAAATTTAAAAAAAAAAAAATAATAATAATAATAATAATAATAATAATAATAATAATAATACTTTGCTCAACCTGAACCAGAACCACTCGGGTCGAACCTCTGGGACCTGATCAGGACCTGGTCTGGACCTGGTCTGGACCTGATCCGGACCTGATCTGGACCTGATCTGGACCTGGTCTGGACCTGGTCCGGACCTGATCTGGACCTGATCTGGACCTGGTCTGGACCTGGTCTGGACCTGGACGAGTTTCTACTTTGAAACTAAAACTTGAAAAAGTTGCAATGTTTGATAATTAACTTCATTTTAGCGCCAACCCGACCTGACATGCGCACACGCGCCCAGGTGCAGCAGGTGCTCAGATTCTCACCTGTGCACGCGCACGCACGCTCACACAATAATATCCCAACTGATCAAACCACAGCAGGTTCGGTTCGGTTCGGTTGGACTCACAGGAAGGACGTGAAGACGCTCAGGCTGTTCGGAACCTCCCGGAGCCCCCGGTCCGAGCAGTCGGTCCGGTGCAGCAGCCCGTCCTCCTCACACCCACACCGGTCCGGACAGGTGGGCCGAGCCGCCGCTCCGGAGCTCCGAACCCCGGACGCGCCTCCCCGCAGCTCCCCCGGAGCTCCGGAGCTCCTCAGTCCGACCGAGAGCACCGCAAACACGGCCAACAAAGCCTCCGAGCCCCGCATGTCCCGCACGGTTCTGCTCGGACGGGTTCGGGTCCAGCTCAGCTCGAGACGAGTCCGACTGAAGGAACGGGTCCGGTCTGGACCAGGTGGTCTGCAGTCCTGTTCAGGAAGAGTTGAAGTGAGGAGTTTGAGTCCAGGAGCCACGCGTGGGGCTGCGGAGTGCGCGCGCGCGTGTGCGCACGCGCGTGTGTGTGTGTGTGATCTGAGGTCAGAGAAAACAAACATGTTTTCATCTGAAAGTTTTAAGTTTTTAATGAAACAAAAACATTTTAGATCCAACTTTTTATAAAAATTACATTTAAACATCCTTTCAGATTAAAGGTCCTCTCCTTTCAGATTAAAGGTCCTTTGCTAATTACAATCACAGTTTTTGCATTGTTGTTGTTGTTGTTGTTGTTGTTGTTGTTGTTGTTGCTATTTATATTCTCAGTTCTTGTTTATTTTTACGTTTTTTTTATTGGTGTAGGCTATAAATAAAAGTTGCAATTTGAAAATAAAACTAAATTAAATTAACTTTAATCTGTTGAAGGTCTACTTTTGTACTTTGCCATTATTGTATTTTATTCAGTTGATATTTGAAATGTTTGTTTTGTTTTGTATTTCTCAGTTTTAAAAGTATAAATAAATATTTTTATTTGTGAGATTTATTTGGGGTCAAACAATGAGACAATTTTATTTAATTAGTTTTTACAATATTTCCTCAGGATTAATTTTTTTAAATAGATAAACGTAATTAAAGTGAACAAATCTAAACGTTGGCTTTAGGAGCATCATTTGGACATGTCCTGATGTGAGAGGGACGAGACGTCCTCAGACCTGATCACATCTGGACCTGAAGAAGACAAAAGAGTTAAAATTAGTTTTGAAAATCTGATTATTGTTTGGTAGAAAGTTGTGTTTGTGAACAGAAGACGAGAGAAATGGGAGACACGAAGACGTCAAACATAGTGAGACATTAAGACGTGATCTGACAGAGTGAGACACGAAGACGTTCTCTGACAGAGTGAGACATGGAAACGTTCTCTGACAGAGTGAGACATGGAGACGTTCTCTGACAGAGTGAGACATGGAGACGTTCTCTGACAGAGTGAGACATGAAGACGTTATCTGACAGAGTGAGACATGGAGACGTTCTCTGACAGAGTGAGACATGAAGACGTTCTCTGACAGAGTGAGACATGAAGACGTTCTCTGACAGAGTGAGACATGGAGACATTCTCTGACAGAGTGAGACATGAAGACGTTATCTGACAGAGTGAGACATGGAGACGTTCTCTGACAGAGTGAGACAT
>JAVCKU010000139.1:8337298-8348031 GCA_032273985.1 Hypsolebias coamazonicus | reverse complement strand
TTATATATTATATATATATATATATATATTTTATTTTATTTTTTTTTAATGGGAGGCGCGTCATAAACACGAAACGTCGTAACCCGAGACCGTCGTAACCCAAGGACTACCTGTATTTGCAATGGAAATGACAAACTGCTAAAACTAGCCCTTTTTGTTGTTATAAGAACAAATAAAATTCAGTTTAAAGTTAGTTTTCATCAACGCTTGAAAGAACCGCTGCAGAGGGACCAAAGAGCCGCATATGGCTCCAGTGCCGCAAGTTGCAGACCCCTGCTTTAGACAAATACTGTATTACTAAAAATGATCTAAAATGACAATGTGCCACAAAATAATCTCCAAATATGACTACTGAAAATAATTGTTTACACTTCAATGTGTGATTGCTTAAACTGGTGTTTGCACATGAGTACTCACAAATTTTCCAGATGACCACATTAATGTTTAAAGTATAATTTAAGCTTAAGTAAATAATTTTATTACTGCCTCAGATATGAGACTTGATAGAGTTGTGTGTCAGGTATGCAGCATGGTAATTTACTCACAAATAGCAGCAGATTCCTGCTGCTGGTCACGCTGGATGTCTAGATGAGCCTCCTGTTCAATCAAAACTGTGTCAGAGTGAAGTTCTCCTTCATTCACACACACAAAAGCAAACAAACAGGCAGCCAGACATGATGAGAAATGCTCAGAAGGAAAGCAGATTATTGGGCCACTGGATTAGTAGGTCAAGATGTCACACAAATACACACACACACACACACACACACATGCGCGCACGCACGTCTGACTCTCATTTAGAAGGTTAGTCTAAACTCTGATTGTGAGAATCCCCATTTCTTGTAGTTAGTGCACGAACACCGCCCCCTAGTGGATGTGCCATAATCAATATACGAGGATTTTTTTTTTTTTTTTTTAATTTTAAAATAAAGAAAAAGATGATCAGCATGAATAAAGTCTGTTAAAACTGACTCAATTTGACACAGATTTCCAGTTTCATCAATTCAATGTAGCTTATTCAGTTCCTGGTGACCTCTAGTTATGAATCATTAATCATCAGTAAAACGAATCAAAATCTGCAGATTTTTTTTCTTCATTACGTATAATTTATCCGCCTGTGACAACTTTTAACCAGATAATGAGGAAAACAGAAGCAACCATGGTACAAACAGACAGCCACCAAACAATTCATCAATGAAGCTTTGTTGCACGAGTGCTCCTGCTGGTGACTAATCACAGCCAGACATGCAGACGTTGACACACAGACAGACACTGGAGCATTTAACCCATATCTGACCTCAGCCACTGTAGTTTATGTGAGCAGACCAGCCTCTGTGAGCGTGATGTCATACGTATGGCTTGTATCCAGGTGTTTCACCCGATCTTTGTGTCTCTAAGATATTATGACTTTGACTACTTTTGTTTTTATGTGTGGGTGCAGCTTGTTTGTAGAACTGTGGAGACAAATCTAGAGGCTCTTTCACGAAACAGCTATGCAAAATGATCATTCGTTCTTCATGCTGCCTACGACTATTCACAAAGCCGGCCACGTCCCACACAGACGTGAGCGTTCAAAAATGCAAGCGAGCATCACAGAACCAAAGGAGGAGTGGAGAAGAACTCAGCCGAGTTGACGTGAAGAGTGATGCTTAAAATGTGTGACAGATCTCCCCTGTATCATTTTCAAAACATGACAAATTCAGTTTAGCAATTCTATTTTTTTTTCTAAATGCAAAAATGTTGCATGTCATCAAATTTCCTGTTATAATAAATCTGTTGTTGTTTGACCCAACTGTGTGTTTGCACAACATTTGATCACACTAATGAACTGCAAAACTGGCTAACCTTTTCACATGTCTGCTGTTTTGGTTCTGTTACTACCTCACTTAAGGCTAGGGCTGGACAATAATTTGATATTGATATATGTCACAATATGCTTTTATTCAATAACGGTGATATAAGTTTTAAGCAGATTTTCGATATTTCTATATGATTACAGTGTTTCACTGACACATTTATTTTTCTGTTCGGGTTGAAGCGGCCACTTCAGTTTCAACCCAAACAGAAAAAGGTGTGACACAACTACGTAAGTGCGTGGTGACGTAGATGTCACGCAGAGCTGGAGTCCAGAAGGTGTTAGCGGTAGCAGGCTAGGCTAACCTTTAATGCGCGTTAAGTTTTTGCTTCAAAATGAGTGCACATGACCGTCAGAATGTGACTGAACAATCTTTCACAAGTGAAGAGAAAGCAGATGATATCATTGATTAGAGAGGACAGACTAATTTGGTAGTTTGGAAGTGGTTCGGCTATCCAAGATCCGATAAATAAGATCCGATAAACTGCAGGTTTGTGCTGCTGAATGTGCCGGAGAGTTGTTCCAACTAGTGGTGGGAACAGTAACACATCTAACTTGTTCCACCATCTGAAGAGTTTCCACTCTATAGAATATGTTGAGAGTCGGAAGATGAAGCACAATAAAAGTCTGAGCCAACATGTCCCTGAAACACCACCAGCTGTATCAAAAGAGAAACCCATGCAGCAAGTTTAGATTATGTTGGTGAAGTTAAAACAATTAATATTGACAAAGTTGAGAGTTTTTTTTTTTGAACAGTGATTTCAATTTCTTTGAAGGCTAAATACAAATAAAAGGTGAACAATAATTTATTTGCACAGTTTGTACAGTTTTTCGGAGGCTTTTATGTTGTTTATATCGATATCGGAATTATATAGTTATTGACCGAAATTTAAAACTATATTGTGATAAAAGTTTTGGCCATATCGTCCAGCCCTACTTAAGACCCCCACCCCCACATACTCAGGCATACTGTGCGTACTCCGTGAGTTGCGTGGACTCCGCACGTACTGTTCGCTGACGGTTGAGACTTGTACAGACTTTAATTCTCTTGTGACAAATTCTTTAATTTCTCACAATTTCAGTCATGGCGTCAATGGACAAGGATCAAGAGATGGCTTGCCTCTTGGCATTAAAACAAAAGAAAAGACGGCGGGACATGAAAATGATGGACAGCGAGAAACACTTAGAATATTTTCGAATGGATTCTAGCAAGTTCAATGAGCTAGTTGGGCGCTTAGCCCCGTTTCTTCACCACCAGGGCAGCCACCACACACCAGTCGGCGCTGTACAGAGAGCGGCAGTCGCACTAAGCATCCTTGCGACTGGTTGCTCGAAACACAGAGAGCGGTTGGCATTGCATATAAAACAGTTTGAGGTGAACACTGTTGCCAGGCAATTTATTGTGCGACTCCAAGTGCGTGGTCATAAAAATTTATCTTTGCGCGGACATTTCCGGTGGACGTCTGCGTTGAGTACACCTCGAGTATGTGCGGACCTCCGCGGAGTGAAGTGCGCCCGAGTATGTGGGGGCCTTTAGGGGCACGAAGGCGAATCAAGGGTAGGTTGGCTGCCTTTGACCCCCTCACTGCCTAGGTCTATTTAAAAAAATGACAAGAGGCAGCCAGAAGGCATCTAGATTGAGGTGTTTTGTGAAAGCACCTTATGAGATCAAACAACTAGCTAAATAGACACTTGTGTTTGCCTTGTTTTTAATTATGTTTCTGGGGGTTTTTTGGCCTGAGAAAACAGTTTGTACACGTTCACATTTTGTAGACGTTTTAATCTGAGTTTTTGCATAGCTGCATGATGTTGACAGCAGAAACATAAGGACAGACAATGTGTGGAAAAAGCTTTTGATTCTTCACCTGCATCAGATGATACAAGGTTAACTAACCAACCTATTTCTAATGCTAAACGGATAGCATGTGATGAACGCCTAAATGAATCTTTCTTGAAAATAAACACTTTTGCATACTGTAATCCCTTATTTCATGTCTGGCATGGACGATCTCCTCACTCAGGGACATTTTAGTGATTAAGACATCCGTGAGGATGTTTTTCAGACTTTTATTGTCTAAACACAAGCTGAAGAACGGAGCAGACAAGAAGACAGATAAGAGAAATGTTGGATGCCTTTATAATTTGGAAACACTTTTACAAATGCATGTGAACCACAGATGTAATTTTAAGGACATAGTGAGTGATCTAGAAAAAAGTGAAGGGGTATTTTTTTGCTCCATAATCAAAATATCATATTGGCTGTAAGAAGGAACCTTCTTCCAAAAGTCAGATATGGAAAACCCATTACACCCCCGGTCTTTAACCATTGTAGCACAAAACACCTCATTTTTTATTACAGTATTTGAATAAAGTACTGCCTGAGTCTTACCCTAGATATATTGCAACCAGTGTACAGCTGAACAAAAGGCCAGGCAGGAGACCAGAAGGTAAGAAAAACCTATAAACGAGGCTATTTCCTGTATAAAAATGTAAATTTAAACATCTTGCAGAAAAAGAAAATTAAAAAAATAAAGTGGTTCCAGTTGAGCAGATAAAGATGTGTTTTCTACATTTATGCATACAAACAAACAAAAAAAACTCTTTACTTTTGATTTTTTTTCTATCACATCTCTTCTGTCTGTCCATATGACAACGACTAACAATAACTTCTTTCTCCCTGCCTCTCTGACTCATCTAACGTAATTACACTGACTGTTCGCTGAACATTCACACACACACGCACACGCACACGCACACGCACACGCACACACACACACACACACACACACAAAGAGGACAAAGGCCAAATTATTTACAACATCAGTGGTTAATTGCACTTTTCTGACGGCAGTTTAATCACTGCCCAATGAAAAGGGAGGAAACATGAGAACCATTTCTTGAGTCATTCTGTTCGAGGAATGTGAACGGCTTCTTAATAAACATATCTCACATAAACACGTCTTTCTAGTGGCCTGCTTAACAGAAGGTGGTGTGTTATAAGTGTTTGTATAGCTGAATTTGCCCTTGTGCATGGAAGCCCCCCCAAAATAGACAAGGATATCAAAAGTGATGTAATTTCCTTCCATTGTAGCAAATTTCTGGTAACCTGACAACACTAATGCATTGCACATGTATCCATTCGTGTGTAACCACAAACCCATAGACACCCTCACAGGAGTGTTTTGAAGCTAAACTCAGCTGCTGAAGTTAGGTCACAAAGCCGAACAGACCTGAGATCAGTGTGTTGATAACATGTACTAACACATGACTTCATTTATAAGCATCGTCTCCCTTCAGGTAAAAGTATTAATCATAATCATAGCTGACAATCAATTATCTAAATGATTTGTTATTATTAACAGCTGCCTATAGCACTTCTCAAGCAACTCTACTGGAATTTAAAACTTCAGGTCTATGCCTTAGTGACATTTGTGAAATTTATCAGTTTCTAACTATATTGAATGAAAGGCAAATGGTTTGATTTGGGTTTGTCCAGATCATTAAGTTTTGTTATTGATTCAGTTATTTCATGTGGCAAATCTAATACAAAGTCTAAGTTTGGTGCTTGTTTTTTTTTCTACAACACAGCATTTCAAACAAATCTCTTATTTACTTTGATTTGTATAAAATATGCAACATATTTTCTTGGAATGGGCTATAGCTTTATAATTAAATAAGGAAAACAACCTTTGGTAAAGTTGTTTCTATTCTTGTTTTTTTAACAACAAAATCAAACAAAAATATTGAAAATATACAAGAATGAATTGGGACATTCCTGCTTAGATATTTACTGCCAACACACAAACCAGTGTGGCTGGTAACTGATTCCCCTCGATTAAACAATTAAAGAAGACAAATTAAAAGTGTTTAAATATAATGCTTACTGTGTTGTAATTTCAAGACTGCAAACATACTTTTTTTGTGCAATAACATCAGTGCTGGTTGCAACTTTATTTTGGAAAGCTGCATCATAAACATAGCAGCAGCTGTTTTGCAAAACATATTCAGAGATATAGAATACTGTATTAGGATATACCTTCAGAAAGTAAGCTTTGTGTGAGGTTAAGGTAACACACAACAATCTTTTGTGTATTTTAGCTGAGTTTGGATCAGATTTGCATTGCTTTTATCCTTCACTTCAGAAAGAATAGCTATGACTGGAGTGCATAGAGTGCAAACACATCTCTAAGCCATTTATGATTATCAAATGCTTTTGCTGTTTTAATGTCCGCAGCAGATGGAGTTTAATACTCTGGTACCAACCAGTCCAGAATAGGCCTGATTACTTTATATTAGTGCACTTTTCCAGTAATAAATATTAAAATGCACCTCAAATCATTTCAGACATATTCAGACATAAGCAATAATGCTGTTAAAAACCAAACAAACATGTAACCTTTTGCAAATCCACATCCTGTGATGTCATATTGCATAACTCAACCTTAGACAGACACAACAGACTACGTTTTCACGGATTTTGCACATCCAAATTTTAAGAAGTAAAATGGTATCCTCGACTGACAAGGCAAACACAATGTTTATCCAAGTTATCTTAAGTAAGCACTTCAACATTGCAGTAGAGCGGAACGCAAACAAACTTGCAAAAAGACACACACACAGCTCACACACGAACACGAGAAAAAGTCTGAGCAGTGTTGGTGTTTTTGAGAGGAAGAAGGCGTTTTCCTTTTCAGCTCCTGTGGGACGCAGTGTGTTTAGGATGTACAATAAGTGCTCTAAAAAATGTGTGTGCGCTGAGGGGCTTGGGGGTCGGCTTCCTGAATGCAGTCCAGAAGCAAAGGGAATGGATGTTCATTTAGCTTCCTATCTCTAAACACCCAACACACACACACACCTTTTCCTTTAGAACTGAAGCCACATCCAGAAATGAGTCATCCAGGGGAATAAGGTTCCTCTGCATGATGGATAGATGGATGCTGAATTAAAAGAGTCAGAGTTTATACCATAACACTCACATAAAACATCAGAAATTTGGACTCGAATACTCATTTACAGACAAACGCCTAGCTTTCTTTGAAGGAATGCTTGTTGGGGTGTACCAATACATCAGTTTAAATCAATATATCGATTCAGTGGTTATGATTCAATTATATTGTGGCAGAACTAAAACATCAATTCATATCATCATCTTTAAAATACACTTTTATTTTGAAATTCCCAAGGCACGTCTGTCACCATTTCCGTGCACGGCTGCGCTCTGCGGCTGCATCAGCAACATGGCAGACTAAGCAGAAAACACTTATACTGAAATTCATTCTGCTGGATTTAAATCAACACTGTGGAAATATTTTGGATTCTGACAGGACGGCTCAACAGACAAAACTTATGCCGTACGCAACAGGGGCCATTGTGAGTTAAAATACTCGAGAAACACAACAAATTTGGCCGTTCACCTGAAGAAGAAACACAGCATTGATAGCCATATTATGTAAGCTCAATATCTATTTTTGTTTCTTTATCACTGAAAGATAATCAGGGCTCTTATAAGTTAACTGGTTTAAAAATGCACTTAAACATGAGAAATGTGAGACTATACTGAACAGGTAATTTATTTTAATGTTTTCATTACCTGGTAATTAAGAAAAAAATGTTTTTTTATTTTATTTTATTTTATCTAAATGCCTGGTGCCTGTAATAGCAGAAATAAAATGGTTATCTCATATTTGACTTGTTTTCGTAAATTCATTTAAATGTAAATGAGATGGGCATTTGATATTGCAATATTTCGATCGCAGACTTGTGAGTTGAATAGAATCAAAATTGTATTGTGACAGACTTTGTGATAGAGAAAAATCGTATCATCATACAAACAAATCAATATAATATTGTATCATGGTAAAGCTGGCGATTTACACCCCTACTGGTAACTCTAAATGTTCCCTATAGGTGTGAGTGAGATAGGGAATGGTTGTTTGTCTTGTTTGTCTCTATGTGTCCCTGTAATGGACTTGCAACCTGTCCAGGCCCTCCTCTCGCACAGTGACTGCTGGACATGGGCACCAGTGACCCCCCGCGACCCCAAAAGGAAAAAGCGGGTAAAGAGAATGGACGGATGGTTGGATGGAATTACTACATCCGATATGCATATCTAAATAAACAAAGTTACTCAGATGTCAACTTGCTGTCTTAATTAGTCTTACTTTACACAAGTTTGTCTCCTCACTGAGAACCTTTGACTCTAAATGACTTGCTGGTTTGGATTCTCTTGAACCTCTCAGTCTTACTCAGACATTGTAGAAATGTGGGTGCATGACTTTACTATTAATCAGGACACTTTGGCTGAAACAGATGTGATCATATCTGTGGGTCACTGCAGTTAATGAACTTAAAATATGTAAATTGCATTACAGACCTTATTAAAGATGTAGAATCCATCCTTCACATTAGAAAATACTGTAGTGCAAAGTGGAGAAGGCCTTTGTTTTAGCCTGGTGGAGGTAGTGAAAACCTCACACATTAGGTGCACACACAAAATAAGAACATACACTCACACAAACAGAGCATCATTACAGAAGGTTGAGACTTTGGCACATGTGGTTGTTGTCCTGGGAAATCACAGGAAAAACATAAGACCTGAGGAATTCTCTGTGTATGTGAGTGTGTTCTTAGAAATAGTGTTGAACAGCCTCACTTTATTTGCGGCACCCATCTTCTTTCTTGTCCTCTCCTCTTTTTTCATGGATATTTTACTTAACAGTTCCCATCTTCATTTGTTGCCTTAAGATATCTTTGTCTCTGGTTAGATGGTAAAGGACTGTCATGTTTTATTTTATACATGGACATAGCTATAATTAAGCTGTGTGTGCTTTTAATCATACTAGTTATGCTCCACAATGTTGTGCCAGTTACTTCTTACATAGGAGCACATGATGAGAAGTGGTGCCAAATGTAATCTAAGTTAAAGAGCAACATGCAGGATGTCATTGTAATTCACCGTACATGAACACATTTAATGATTTTAAGATTCATTGTGTTGCCAAAGACATTAAAATGTCTTATGTGGTGTATTATTGTGTCATACCATGGTGATATTTCAGTTTTGTGTGCCAGTTGGCCCTGTGCTGACTTGTATTACAATATCTATGCAAATGCAAGTCTTTTCTACATAAAAGTCTATTTAAGCAGCCATTGTCCATTGTTTAATGATATTAACTTTATGTAGCTTAAAGAGTACGCCTCATAGGGCTGTGGAGTGTGAACACAGCGTGCAGTATATGTGTGGTAGAAAGCACAGACTTAGACAAAGTCTGTAAGAATAAAAGACAGACATCTCAATTTAATATGGCTTTATTCTCCCTTTGGTCATATTGATTTTGTTTCAGTGAGGCTCACCTGTTAGAATATTGAAGAGGTATGCCATTCAGTTACATGCTGAAAACTCAAGTAGCAATACTGAAAACATCTCGTGGTTCCTGCCTGCTGGTATCTGTTGTCAGAAACACTAGTTCAAAAACATGAAAGTCTAAACGCTGCAAATTTATTTTTTTGTCCTCCTCAACTTTCCTCAGCACCACCTCTCCCATGTGATCTTCTTCCAAAGGTACTCTTGCTGTTATGCTTTCCTGAAAAGAAACAGCAACTTCAAATCAGCTTGTAAAAGTGAGGGTTTCTTACCTCTGTGAGCTTAAGTGGGACCAATTTTAGGCTTTGTACATTTGTGAGTTTGTCTATTTGTGCTGCAGTGCAGTGCGTGTTTGTGCCATATTGATTGCTGTTTGTACATCAGAAAAAGAGGATGGATCAGTGTAAAATGGAAGAGCAGAGGACAACACACAAACAAGAGCAACCAAAGATCCAAAGAAGATACACAAAACAAGCCAACTATCAATCTGAGACAGGAGGAGAGATTTATTTAAGCTCTCTGAATCCTCTTTCCTTTCTGATGCTTGTAGTCACTGTTTCCTTTGCCCCTTATGAATTCTGAATCATCCATGTAACAAATACCTTTCTCTTGACAGAGTCTTTGAGCGCCGTTCTTGTCAGAGATGGAACAACGTTGAACAGAGGCATGCTTTTTACTGGGATGCTATGGTTTTTGTAGACCATGTTGACCATGTATCTTATTTGTGTTCCACAGAGCAATCACTTTGGACAATCAGCTTGTTGTCCTGGCAACCACTGCAACAGATGCAGGACGTTACCATGTGGAGGCAGTGAACGAGTTGACAGGGGAGAATGCGACAAGCCCCGCTGTCTACCTGAGCATCTCAGGTAAAGAAACTTTTTGACTTGAAATAAAATGTGTACTGTAAATTCAACCAAACTGCTCATTGAGAGTGCTGACAACATCTGAACTGGTTTCCACATGTTTCAGTGCCTCAAAGAGGTAAAGATTCATTTTCCAAGAATCTGCTGCTTGATCAAAATTTGGGTTCATTTCATTGGATTTTATTGCTGCTGTTTGCTTTTAAGGGCTTTAACAACATTGCTTTTGTTATTGCAAGATTTGAGATTCAGTATTTTTTTAATTGGTCTAAACTTTTTTGTTACGTTCACTGAAACACAAAATAAAAGACACATACATCCAATAAAAGCTTTTTTTAGTGACAGTTTAATTTTTTTGACAGCCTGCAATAAAGATAGAAGCTGAAAATGTGACATTTCTGACAAATTAGAAAAGTATCTAAATGGAGCACACAGTCCATCCATCTTCTACTGCTTATCTGTGTCGGGTCGCAGAGGCAATAGGTTTAGTAGAGCAGTGTTTTTCAACCACTGTTCCGCGGCACACTAGTGCAGTGTTTCCCCTACATAACTTGCCATGGCGGTGCGCTCATCTCGGCTGTGAGTTTTCTCGGGGGGGGGGGTTACGGACGGACCGAGAAACGTCCTGAGCTGCGCAGCACTTATTATTATA
>JAVCKU010000139.1:8204160-8220092 GCA_032273985.1 Hypsolebias coamazonicus | reverse complement strand
GCCATCCTTTAATAAAAAAAAAAAAAAAAAAATCAGTTTATGATGGTATTTGTATTTAAGTTCAGGGTCAAAGTCCCGTTCCAGTGAGATAAAACTAATTACCCATTGAACTTTGAAGGCAAACACTGATGTATTTTCACACATTCTACGATACTTTTATGGCAGTAAGTTCACTGTTAGAGAATTAAACCTGCTGCTGTCCTTGGGTCAAACATATCCTGGAGGAGGCCTCATTAAGACATCAGGGTGGGGTCAGTGGCTTATGATAAATTCAAGAGATCATTTATGTCCTCTGGTTTGCAAAGATCATGCAGAAATATGCTTTTTGATCATAGACAGACCGTCATGACCTTTACAGAGCATTTAAAAATAATTACAAAATCTTGTTTTTATTACATTATTTCAACTGTGTCAGTGTCTTTTCTCTTATTCCTGTTCACTGAAAGGGCAGCGGGAGAAGTTTGGTACAAACAGCTAAACTAGGAGACAGCAAGAACAAAAGCACTTCAGTGAACCAAAGACACCTGGTGGAAAAAAAAGACATTTGTTTTAAACTATATCTTTCATGCAAGACTATTTTCATGAATTGGCTGCTAAATTGTCCACTAAAGAGTTGAAATGGTCCACCCCTAAAAAAAAAAATCATAAATGAGGATTTTACCAACAACTGTGACCAAAGAATACATTGAATCTGAATTTCTTATTTAATTGTTTTTATGATCATAAAAACACACCAGTGGTAAGATCCTAATTGTGATTTTTCAAAATAAATATTTTTATTATACCAAAAAAAAAAAAACATATAGCATAAAAATTATTTATGCTTTAGTATATTAGTTTTAGAGAAACGGTTTATACTAGTAATATGATTGAAAGTGACTGTTTAAATTTCATTGCTTTTTCTAATGTGACCCTGTTTTCTACAACTTTGTGTTAATAAACCAAATTAATGTGACGTTGCCCTTTGCTGAGGACGCCACAGGATCAGGTCTGGAGGTTGGTGGGATTAAAATAGAAGGCGATACCGGAGTTGGCTGAACTTTCAGTCACTGACACACAAACATGATTTGGGAAAACAGGTGACACAAGGGTCTGTAGATCCACTTCACTCCTAACAACCGAGTCCAAACCCTTAATAACTGAGCCGAGCCAGCTGGCAGCCACAAAGAAGGGGACGGGGTTGTCATGGCAATTCAAACATTCGAAAATGGGAATAATCTTGTCATGGCAGATTAGAGGCTGAGCGCAGAGGAACAGAAACATCACACCTGTACATGTGTATAATATTCTAAATATAGTCTGGGTCACTTTCTGATACAACTGAATGACCAGCAGTACTTTAGTATCCTGCACACCTTTAGAATACGAGGCAGATAACACGCTTTTCTATAAAAGTTCAAGTTGTGCCATGTCCACAGCCTAACATAAAGGGTAAAATGTGTGACAACCACTACACATCCAAGCTCATTTTCCTCTCTTACTCAGTCAAACACAATATTTTTTGACAAAACCAGTCAAAGTTTGGATGCAGCTACTCAGAACACTGTACTTGCTCTACAGCTTGTACTTTTACCTGTTACTCAGATGCACGTTTTATCATTTTATGCACTTAAGTTGTAAGTTTCCAAATCAAAATCAACGTCGATTTTGAAGAATGTTGGTTCCACACAAGTGGAACATATAGACAAAATTCTAGTATTGCGCGGCTCGGGGTGGCTTCATGTTGGAGTAGTTGTTACTTTCATTCTGAGTTATTGCTTTTGAAAACTTTAATTACTCTTTTTCCTGGCTGTAAATCACTTTTTTCGGATGATTACTTCCTCTGGTATTGGATGCTGTGCAGCTGGAAGGATTTTTTACAGATAACTTTTTACTTTGAGGCATTTGTTATGATGCGTAACCATGGCGACAATGTGTTTTCTTTAACAACCAGGAGCAGCTGATTAACATCTTAAAAGCTCATATCTCAGCTACAGCCCCAAATGAGATGAAAAGGAGGCACCGTGGTTGAATTTCCATCAACCTGGCAGCTGTGCTCGAGTACCTGACTGCAAAGATCATGGAGCTGGTGGGAAACTCAGCTTGTGACAACGGGAGGACCAGGCTCATCCCCCGGCACCGTAAGCTGTCTGTCTGTGGTGACGAGAAGCTCGGCAGACTGCTGGGAGGAGTGACCATCGCTCAGGGAGGAATTCTACCCAGCAGTGGGGCAGTCCTCCTACCCAGGAGGACTGGGAGGCTCGCCAGACAACTCTTGAATGAACCCAGGATGATGAGCTACAACAACACTTAATTTCCCTCTGGGATTAATAAAGTATTTTTGAATTGAATTGAATTAAACTGAAAAAGGGAAAAGTTGCACACTAAAATATAGTTTATATACTTTTAGCTTTGTAAATACAACTTTTTGACTGCCAAATCCTGCACTGTTCTCTCTCTACCCTACAACTGTTACAGAACAGCTATGGCCCACAGCTCATGTCTGCTTTTCATGTTAAATAAATAAATGCACAGTTTTTACCCACCAGCATGACAACACACCAGTTCAGGATCCCTCTGTAGTTGCTGTAGCCGCTGGCTGAGCTCAAGAGGGATTCTTGTAAAACATGGCAGCTGCAGAAAAAGAAAAAACAAGTATTTTTATTTTAAGGGCACAATAATTTTCTAAGCTTTATTTTCAATTCAACAAAATTTGAGCAGTGGCGAAACACAGATAAATTATTTTCAAGAAATGAATCACATTCAACAAACATTTTTGTTCCCATAACTGCACTGGGGAATGAGAGAGTTGTGAAAATATAGGTTAAAGGTTCTGAGCCCAGACAGACTTGTGCAAACCGAGGCTGTTCAGTGGAAGCTTTCTCAACGCTCTATGACCGTCAGAGAAGAGGACAAGAATAGAAAATGTCTCAGATATGTTGGATTTCAATGGGTTGAACGTTGTATGGATGGTCTTCACATCCTCCTTCTTCAAAATATGCCAAGAGTCGAACTCAGTTTGTTGACACTTTCATAATATTAAGCAGGCATATTTAAGCTTAAATACTTTTGTTAAGATACTGAAACATCCAAGAAAAAAAAAATCTAGAATAAAAAAAAAAAGGTTATGCCAATCCTCAATCCAGTGGTTCCCAACCCTGGTCCTTGAGGAACACCATCCTGCATAATTTAGTTGTCTGCTTTGACACACCTGATTTGAATGAATGGGTGCTTAGAGGCTTTGGCAGAACTTCAGGAAGTAATAAAACCTCTGAATCAAATGTGCTGGAGCAGGGAAACAACTAAAACATGCAGGATGGCGTTCCTCAAGGACCAGGGTTGGGACCACACCCAAACCCAACTTTATAGCTTCCAATTCTCTCTGGCAAAAGAGTGGTTGACAGGCTCTTATAAAGAATATTACATCGTAACTTCCTTTTTATTGAAAATAAATTATGATTATACAGTTCATTAATGGTCTGAATAAAGAAAACTAGGTTGGGTTTTCTTTCACAAACCTTCCATATATTGTTTATTATAATAAATGTCTTCCCCGCAAAACAATGGTCCACTTTGAAGACAAATGTCTAAAACTTGAGGCTAATTTTTCACCCTTCAAATAAATAAACAATAAAAATCCAACTGAATCATATGTCTGTTAGAAAACTAATTGGTTTAAATTTACAATTTTAGGAAAGATGTCCACCACAGCTAATAGCAGTTAGCTAAAAAAAATCCTTAAGAACGTAACCCATTCATAAATATAACATATAGAAAAAACAATTTAAAGAAAAACTGAAATTGTTTTTGGACAGCTGCAGCTCAACTTCCGGTGGTAACGGTTGACCGTGGCGGCGCTTTGATGTTTTTAAACCCAACGGTTACCTGAGTCTGTCGGTGATGTCCTCCGCCGCGCTCCTCGGTTTCTCCGGACTGTGAGGGAGCTCCTCCTGCTTCGTCCCCACCTCCCCGTCGGGACCTACGGGGCGAGAAGCCTCCGCCTCTGCTTTGGTTTTAGCGGAGCACCGTGGAGGTTTTGCCCCAGCGTCGTGCCACTTGCTCCCGTTGGCTTGTTGTTTCACGCCGGAGACGGTCGTCCTCCTCCTGCGGGTTGCGGGCCCGCCTGTGTCAGCTTTCTCGCTCATCTTTTTTTTAATCGTTTTTGCGGCTTCGGGCACGCAGTTTCTACCTACCCGACATTGCTTTCTCTCTGCTTTTCTTTCCGGTGGCTGCGAAACGAGAAGCGAACCTGAAGAGGCAGAGCTCCCTCTGCTCTGTCAGTGTTTGTGATGAAAAGAGGCGTTTTTACTATCGCTCAAGTTCAAGGTGCAATGGGCTGCACGGGTTGCCAGATAGTTCCAAGACATCCCACTATTGAGACACCATTTTCAGCAACTTCCGCCTTAGTGGCAGCTTAATTAGCATTAAATCTTTTTGATGGGAATACTGTAACCTTTACTGATTAATCTGTTTATATTAAATGACTGTGCAAACGTTTTAATCGCATATTTTATTTCTAATGAGTCACTCTTTTTTAATTTTATTATTATTATTTTTAAATGTCCTGATGCATGCTCAATAATTCACTTAAAAAAAATCTAAAAAAGTTAAGTTTGGTCCTCTGGACAAACAACAAAAAAGTAGAAACATTTCTTTCAGCCAAAAGAACTGAAGAAGTCTTTCGGATGAAAGACGAAACATTTCTGCTTTTTTGATTTGTTTTGTTTTTTGAATATCCAAAGGACCAGACTTAACTTTTTTAGACTTTTTAAAAACGGTTTTGAGCAATAGGCTTTCAGTTTTCTCATTAGACTTTGGCTACTTTTCCTCCGCACACACATTCTCTGTCGAACTTGCACCCGACTACTGTGCAGTATGTATTGAAAATATTGAGAAAAGTTGACAAGTGGAGGACAAAAACAAAAGACATGTCAAGCAATTATCTGAAATAGAGTAATTAGATTGTGGCTTCAAAAATAGGGGAAATACTTCATTGATCATCTACTAAATGTCAAGTTTTACAATTTTTTGTATCTATGTTGGTGGTAAAATACTGTTTTATCTCTGTCAAACTGTTATCTTTGGCACTGGACTGAAATGAGTGAAAAAAGAGTAAAAATAAATAAATTAAATCATAGTGTCTAATTCAGAAAGCACTAGGCCTCTTAAAGATCAGCAGAAAATTTGATTGCTTGGAAGCAAATCATAAAGAAATAAGAGGTGTTGTACAAATTGAACTTTGAACAGAGTTAATATTCGGTGTCTTTCTTGTGCAATGAAGTTTCATGCTGTTTCTGCAGTATTGGACTCTGCTGAGTGATAATTGTTTTTTTAAAGCCCTCGTTAACTGGAAATATGATTTATTTGTTTTCCTTTCGTAAACAAAGGAATAAATTATAACATTTCCTTGCTTAAGTCTTTGACGGATGCTCCTTTTACACTCAGTCCTAATACTCTGCTGAGTGTGATTTATGTTCGTGCTTCCCAATATTGGGGTTGAGGCCCCACTGTGGATCATGAAACACCAAGGGGTCTTTAGATAATCTCCTACTTAACTTTCAGAAATAAATGTACAAGGTTTGTTTTCACAATAATTGTCTAAATGCAAATACATTTTTCTGAAAATATACAATAATTTTCTTTACACATATGCTTGTTCAATATATGTTCAAACAGATACTGTAATTAGATTTAAGTTTTCCTCACATGGTACAAATACAATTATAATAATACAACAAATCAGACTTTTTTTTTTTTTTAGAAAATATGTACAATATAAATAATTTATCTGTTTTAAAAATATATATGTTTTTACAGCTGTTCTGTTATTTTAATAACAACTATGAAAAACATTATAATATTCAGTCTTTGTTTTAAACTGTGGGAACAATGATAGCAAACAGAAAGGACTACAAAAACTACAATCGAGTCAGGGTGCAATAAAAGTGCGTCATCAGACAGCAGAATATGCGTCACGTGATATTTCTGTCCAATCACAGCGCGGCAGGAAGCGCCGCCACCGGTTTATTCAGTTGACACCGGTGACAGCTGTCGAAAGAACCATTGACGTTGTAGGAAAAATACTGCTTTCTTTTACCTGTTTTGCAACACCTTTAGTTGGTTTTCTCATTTCTATGGAACAACACTACTGCTCTCCTTCTTGAGTCCGTTTTTAAAGGATATGAGAAAACAGAAGAGGAAGAAACAAAACGGAGGGGTTGGGGTGAACGATATCGGAGACGTCACCAGCAGTGAAACAGGTTAGCTAGCGTTAAAACTTTTACACTTGTGAATGTGCTAGCCTTTTTTTCTCTATTCAAACCATCCAATTCGCTATATTTAAATGTATATATTTGTTGTATTTGTTAGGAAATAAAATTATCCAGTCTTAGACACAGGTAAAATCTAATTTTACGTAATTAATACAATCCTGCAACAGTCTGGACGCTAATCTCTGCAGCTGTCTGCGGCTTTTTCCCAGCAGCACTTTGCAGCCCGCAGTTGTTTGGTTTCTACGACTGTCTCAAAGTGAAATAAAGCCCCAGAGGCTGCCTGCGTGGCAGCCTGTCAGCCAAAAAGCTTGGAAAACATCCAATGTTTTGTTGAAGCCATCAAGAACTTTAGAAACAACATTTATACACTAATGACATAATATAATGTTCTCAGTGATGTGACACAACGTTTTTGGTTATTAAAAAAAAAGGCAAATCAAGACTTCTAGAATGTCATTAAACTTTTATGTACTTTTATATGTACCAGTTTTTTAAGGTTAACTTTTTGGGAATAATTTTATATCAGAAGTATGAAACGATGGGAAAATACATAATTCTCCATTCTTTTCTCTACACATCCATCACCTCTGTTCATTTTACCTTTTTAAAGTTTTCGTTCTGTGTCTTTTTTTTTTTACTCACTTTCTGTTAATTACTCAAATTATTCTAATTCTCTCCTTCTCATCCTTTAATCTCTGTCTCTTCTTCACAGAATCAGACTGTGGGAGGAAACAGAAACTGGCAATCATCCATCAGGCTTTGATCAGGTTATAACAAAATACTGCTTGTTATTCCCCAGCATGACCAGTTTTATTAAAAATTGTTACCTCTTTTTTTAACCCAAGTCAGCTTTTTGTTTTACCATTCACCTGCTCCAAATCTCTTAATTATTACACCATTTCATGCTGGGACAAATCAATATGTTTACAGTGATGGAGATGATTTTTCAATTGTTTCAATCTCTGTGAACTGCAAGTGGACGCTATTCATTTTATAAAAGACAAAAATTAGGATGGCATTTGTGTAGCATTCTGTTTAATACGTTTTGATCTGATTGTGTTTTGGCTGTTTATATTTTTGTTTTTATTTTACTTTCATTTATTTTGTCTTGTGTCTTAAGTTATTTTGATGTAAAGCATCTTGATATTTTCTTTCTTCCTTAAAATGCACTATATACTGTAAATACAATTGACTTTATCTTGACCAGAGGGACAAATCAGTACAAACATTGCGGTACAACAATAATTTTCAGAATTTGGAGTTGCAATCTTTTGGACATGATTTTATATTTCTTTTAATATGTTTTTGCAAACCTTATTACACCACACTTATTTGTTGTCTTCATTTTCTGAAGTAGTTCAGATAATTTTCCAAATACAGACCAGAATGGATATATGTGGGTTTTTAAATTATATATTTAACTAGGCATATAAATGAAGCTTTTGTGGCCAGCTATAATATAAAATATATTGATTTTGCTTCAGAATTGTCATGCAAGAATAAAGTCAGGTTAAAACAATCTGGAAGTGTACAATTTATCCTAGCTAATCACAGTAGTTTGTTTTCTTTATGAACGACAAGATTGAGAATAGCTACACATTTCTTTCTTTTCATGCTAACTTTGAGTGTTTAAAGCCAAAATCTGTGTGTTGTTTTTGAACTCATAGGGATCCAGTGGACATTAAGACTCTGAGAAAAGCTGCAGCCAGTAAAGGAGGCCTGCTCACTGATGAACTGAGGAGAAAAGTGTGGCCCAAATTACTGAACATTAATGTGTATGATCTACCACACAAACCTGGTTAGTATAGTTGGATGCATACATAAATAATATGGCTGCATGCATTTGTTGTGTAAGAAATACTAAAGTAGTGCTGGCCTCGTTTTGTTTCCTGCTTCAGGTCGAGCTGTGAGGGAGAACCACAAGGACTACAATCAAGTAGTCCTGGATGTCAGGCGGTCTATGAAGCGGTTCCCTAAAGGTGGTTTTATGTGTGTTATCACTATAGATAGGAACACCACTCTTTGGTGTGTCATTTATTAGTCTTTACCTCTGTACATACAGCCACATGCAGAGTTATCTGATCGAGTTAAAATAATTATTGACAGAGGTTGAAGCTTTGCCAAAGAAAACCTTAATGTCAGAGTTTGTGAAACAGACAGGAGAATGCCATACATTAAACATTTAAGTCTAATCAAATTAATACAATTAGTAGAATTAGCCTTCCTGACAAAAGACAAAATTATAATTTCTCTGTTAAAGGGTATACAAAAAAAGCAGTGTTAATCATAGACATTCTGTGAATGTACAGCGCTTATACGTAAAAAAACAAACAAACAACGGTACTATTTTAATTCTAAACTTTTACATTTCACACATACTTAAAGTAAAAGTAAGTATACACACCTGTTTGACAGTATCTACTATCCACACAGTTGGGATAAAATTTGTGTCCACTTTTTTCCCCCATTGTTTAATTATTGCATACAGGCACCATGTGACTTAGTATTTGTTGCTAGTATTTGTTGTTGTTTGTACAAGGTTATGTTTTCCTTATTTCAAGATGTGGTAAAGGCCCCAAAATGTTTTATTCCCACATGCATAAAACCTTTAATTTAATTCAGTTCAGTTTATTTATATAGCGCCAAGTCCTAGCAGAAGTCGTCTCAGGTCACTGAACAGAAACATCCATAAACATGATAAAAGCCAATTAGTAAACGTTCTCTATCTAAGGAAGCCAGCAGATTGTGGCGAATCTTCACTTTGTCCCAGTCTCCCATCCTGAGCAAGCACAAAGGCAACAGTGGAAAGGAAAAACTTGCTTTTAACAGGAAGAAACGTCCAGCAGAACCAGGCTCAGGACGAGCTTCCATCTGCTTCAACCAGCTGGTGTTTGAGCGGACAGGAAGGAGAAACGGGCAAACCCAGAATGGTCCAGGTGTACATTAGGAAAAATAAAAAAATAAAACATGTTAAGGATAGAAATAATTACCAATACAAACAGGTAGAGTAGAATTAGTAAAGACAGCAGCAGAGTGAGGAAATGTGGTCAGTTTGTCCTCCAGCAGTCTGATGACTGAAAACTCTCCCATTCTACGTTTGGAAACTCTAGGAACCACAAGCAAACCAGCAGTCTCAGAGCGAAGTGCTCTGTTAGGAAAGTATGAAACAATAAGAGCTGTAATATAAGATAGATGGAGCTAGGTTGTTGAGAGCTTTGCATGTTAGAAACAGTACTTAATTTGTAAACTAAATTACGGTAGAACACAAATAGCGGAGGTGGGATGGGTCAGGGGTCCTCCCCCAGAAAACTCTGAATAAAGTAGATGCCATTTCCTGCATTCTGGTGTATTTTAACGGGTTGTTAAACATCTATGTTTACCTACATTCGTATTCGAGTCAATAACCATTTTAGAGAGCAACAAGAAGTAGACTGACCAACAGCTCTCCCTGTGTGAAAAGAGCATGCTCCGCTTCTCTCATGCATCCTACCCCCCATTCCGAGCTAAACCTGATTTTTTTCATTACAAGCTGTGGATAGTAGGTCTGTTTGGCGTTGAACTGAGTAGTTGTCCAGGTTGTTGGGCATCCCTCACTTATATTTTCAACATTTTTATTGCTGTTACTTTAACAAATTGGTGCCGTTGTGTTGTATGTCGCACGATTACCCATCAAACATTTCTATATTGTTGTATTTTTAATAAACAAAGTTTTATTAATGACCCACTTTCCTGTAAAACTGGTTTGCAATTTAGTCATGCTGTTTAGATATATTTTTGTGTTTTTAATTAAATTGCCCTTGACTGAACTTTTAGGGGCGGAGATTTTTTTAAGGGTGGAAGCGGATATGCTTACTTGAAGGGGCAGCTCTTATGTGATATTAGGAAGCTCGTAGGTGGCTGTTATATTTAAAATTAGTGTTTATGTAATTGTTTTTAGATGACATGTCCAATATTGATTTTATTCATTCAAGGCAGTTAAATTTGTTTATAACTATTAGTAAGCCTGAGAGTTACTGGATCCAAGCAAATAGTTACCAGAATGCACCCTGTCAAAATAAGAGAGTTCCTGGATCCTGTTCCAGCAGGAGCCAGTTCAACTGAAGCACTGGTTAGAAGTAAATACCTTACAAAATAAACAGGGTGTACCTTTTTTTTTTTTTTTTTTACTATGACTGCACTATTTTTCTCAGAATATTCTGTATTTCCTGAAAGTACCGGTATATATTTATCTTTGTGCATGTTTCCTTATAATTAATGCCATTAAGCAGCTTGGGGCAGTATAATAGCCTGGATGCGGAAGATACAGTCTAAAATCACATGATACACGTTGAACTATAATAAAATTAAGTAAAGTTATAAACGTCTTGTTTTTGTGCTTTCTCTCAGGCATGCCAGCTGCAGAGAGAGCAGTCCTTCAGGAGCAGCTGATTGACATGATACTGGCAGTTTTAAAGCGTAACTCTCAGCTGCATTATTATCAAGGCTACCATGATGTGGCTGTCACTCTGTTGTTGGTGGTTGGGGAGCGTATGGCTATTGCTATGCTGGACAAATTGTCTAATCATCACCTCAGGTTTATATGCCCCTTTTATTACTGCTTATCCAAATAATTTTATGTTCCTGTGTTTATCAATATTCATTTTTCCTCAGAACATATTTAACATAAGTTTATCTTTCCTGTCTGTAGGGATTTCATGGATCCTACCATGGATAGCACCAAACACATTTTAAATTATCTGATGCCTATTTTGGAGCAGGTTGACATGGAACTGCATGACTTTATGATCAGGTAAAACACACTGATGTACAAAAATCATAAAACACTTTGTTAGAGTGAATGAGGCGGCCACTAGAGGGCGACACAGTGCCAGTCTTTTTATTCAGGATTCTCAGTCAAAGACAGAAAATTGTTGAGGAATGAATATGCTGTATTAAAAATGCATCAGAGTTGATCTCATTGCACCTCATTAAACTACATTTTTCTGGGTTCTGTAGTGAAATTAGCTCAATTAAGTAATATAATGCATTTAAATACATTGAATTTTATTGAATCAGTGGATAAAAGACTTATGCTAACACCTCCAGGTTTAAAGTGTGCTTATTGGAAAGTAGGGTTAGAAATTTCTGCAAGTCTGTGACTCATTCTTTGACATTTTGATATATTTTTATGCATGAGTTTGTCTAAAGTACATTTGCTAACTTGTTTATTATTGATGATTTGCTGGAAACCTATTTTTGCTAAATATCTTCTCACATACAAACAAGCAGAAGAAAAGAAACAAATCATTACACTCCGAGAAAGACAGCAAGACAAAATACAACTTCAAAGCTTCATGTTTCTGCTCCTTCCTGCCTTCTTATCTTTGTCGCTTTCATTCTGCCCTTGCTTTCCTTTTTTCCTTCCTTTTCCCTTTCTTTTACACTTTCTCATTTCTCCATCCATCCTATTGCATGTGCTTCTTACCTTTTGCCCCTCTTTTTACTTCTTTTCACGATAATCACTCCCTGTGCGTCTTGCACACATCATTCATGTTACTATTAATATTTACCATAAACCTTTCTGTGTCTTATTTCCTTGGGACTATGTCAAAACAAATCAGCTTGGAACTGGGTTGATCATAAAATATTTGGTGACAATCATCTTTCATTTGAGTAATTGCACTTTAATTTTCTTTCCTTGTTTATTTTATATCACCATGACGAGAATGAGTATAATCTTAGTTGACATGTAACACACGAAGAGAGCGTTTGTATTCAGTAAAAATTAGTTTGAACATTTAAAAAGTTAGACTTGACTTTAGGGAGCTGTAAAAATAAAAGAGAATACAAACAGGGTAGTTTTAAATGCTGAATGCAGCTGCTGCCTTCTTTCATAATTTCATGAGTTCTTAGATGGTGGATCTATTCATGGGTTCTTAGACCTGATTTTAATACGACTGACTGCCACCTTTCCCCCTAAAACAGTTTGTTTGTATTGTTTGGTGAAGGTTGTCAACAACAAAATAGAATTTCTGATCGTTTTGAGCTCTTCATAACCAAAAATAAGTTACTAGTTAGATTTTTGTGATAATTTTGGGATCAGTTAGGTTTTATTTTTAGCATTATCATTACATAAATATAGTTTCATGCCTGTTGATATCAAGATTTAAATCTTTTTATTTGTCCTTTCTATCATAACCTAAACATTCTCCCAACTAAATGAGGTTTTCCTGGCACACGCTTAATTTAAGGCGATATTGTTTGCTTAAAATCTTTCAACGCCATGATAATTTAAGGGCCTCACAAATGGCATTAACAGTCCTTTAGATGAAAACAAATGTATAGCAAATACAAAAATAAGATGTATCTACAAAGAAGTTTTTTTTAAAGAGTAAACTAAAATAACCTACAAAAAAAAAATACATTATTAGCACATGATTTCTGTTTATTTTTCATGTGTACTGTATGTTTTCTTTTTAGAGCCGAGGTTGGAACAATCTTTGCACTTTCCTGGCTCATCACGTGGTATGGTCATGTCCTGTCTGAGTTCAAACACACTCTGAGGTTGTACGATTTCTTCCTGGCCTCACATCCGCTGATGCCCATCTACCTCGCTGCTACAGTAAGACAGCCAGAGTCAGACAGACGGTTTTCTCTGTAATCCAGGATACATAAACCCCTGTTAACACGCAGACTGATTCACTGTGAGGCGGAGTACCGTCATCAAGAAACTAGCAACTTAATTATTTTTCTGCCTTCTAATAAAACAAAAGAGGGATGCAGCTAAAATGAATTAGCTAAAAGATTAAACGTGAAAGAATATGAAAACTGAGAGAAAATCTGTGTAGAGATTTTTGACAGGAGTTTGCCGTCATTTAGATTAATTGTTCTATCGTCTCGATGCTGCTCGCAACATCCTGCATGATTACTAGTTTAAGCGTGAATGTGTTTGTGAAAGTAATATGGTTGTTTGCATTCCTCTGTTCTTCGAGGGTGTGTTAGTGTGTGAGGAGGCTTTGTTAACTCAAGAACTTGTGCATGTGTTTATTTGTGGGTTCAACTGAGCAAATGTTGTTGTTGGGGATGTCTGTGTGTGTTTTTGTGTGTTCAGGGCGAGGACTCTGTTTGAAGTGTGTGAAACAACACAGCAGAATGCAGTTTGTGTCTCCTGCAAGGCAGAGCTCAGTGCACTGCGTGGAGCTTTAATTGAACTGAGAAGAAAATTATGGTGTCACATTAATTTATAAGTTAGCGGACTGAAAAAAAACAAACAAAAAAAAAAAACAGAAAAAAGTTGATAACATCCAGAAAAATTAGAGGTGTTGCAAAGAGACGTGTAGTTTAAATCTTTACAAGTCACATGAGTTTATCATTATTTTTTAACATCATAGTCTACATCAGCAGCTCTTCAGTAAACCAGAGGCTCTCAAACTTTTTGGGTTCAGGGACCACTTACGGGGAGAAAAATTTCAGGGACCCCCTCATAACCCTCATCTTTATTAATTAATTGTCTTCAATTTGTCTCTTCAGTGCAATGGAAATATTTGTGTAACAAAAATACTTAAGACCTGTTCTTTAAAAGTGTTAATACAATAGTTAAACTTATAAACATGGGGTATTTTTCATTCAACACACACGTAATTAACAAAATGTTTAATTTCAACTTCCAAAAATTACAGTTTTGAGAAAAATAACAGGATCAAAAACCACTTTAAAACTTTACCTATTCACACAATGAACATGTATAGCCACTTCTTCAATTTATTACAGAAAACTCTTTACATAAAACTGAACAGAATCATAACAGCAGTAGTCAAACCAAGTAACAGGGCTTAGTTTGTTAACAGATTGATGCTGGAACACAAATAGTGGGTTGGGGGTTGGGATCTGGGGGTCCTCCCCCAGAAAATTTTGAATAAAGTAAATGTGATTTCCTGCATTTTGGAAACGAGTTGTTAAACATCTAAGTGCTTGTAAAATGTTTATTATTATTATTATTATTATTATTATTATTATTATTATAATAGTTATTGTTTTTGTGGACCCCTAAGCACCAGATTCCAGACCCCTGAGGGTACGGGGACTTTAGTTTGAGAACCTCTGCAGTAAACAACAGAGAAGTCAACTCACACCCAAGCAAAGAGCTTCCAAACATTTAACATTATAACATTTCCAGAATGAAAGCACCAGTCCCGTTTACAGCTGTTTGCAGTTTTTAGCAGTTTGTAGATTCTTAAAAACTGAAATACTGTAAATGTTAACATGTTTTTATTTCCATGTTTTAGTGAAACCTGTATTATTACATTCTTGATATTACTGTGTTCATTCCAGTGCTTCATTCTGGTCAGTTTTTTTTTTTTTTTAAGTCACACATTTTTATGACCAAAAAAAATGAAAGAAGATAATTTAAAATTACAGTAGTCCTCCTTTCTTTTTAATTTAAATTAATTATCTGTATTTTTTATTTTTTTTACTTCTCCTTGTTTGTTTATCTGGATCCCCTTCATTACTTTTTGGCCTCTGAATTCTCATTCAGGTTTTTCCACATGTACATAACTTTCCTGTTGTCGAAGTTATAGCTCATAGCAAAAGTTTCCAAACTGTCAGAACTATCAGCAGAAATCATTCCAGCTGCAGCAGCATCCAGACCAACTTGGAAGAATGTTTGAAAAGTCAGAAACATCAACAAAAAAATAGAACTTTTTAAGAAGTGTCAAGAAAATATGAAGTCTATAGCAACATATACAGATGTTTGCAACAGGCTGTCATTATTGGAGCATTAATGTTGAACATTAACTCAAAAATAATCTGCCTGTTTTACCAAACCAAAACCTGCTGATGTACAATTAAAAACACAAGTCCTATGATTTTTAAAAATTCTCTACTTCAGATCGTGTTGCACAGAGAGAAGGAGGTGAAACAAACGGAGTGTGACATGGCCATGGTGCACCACCTCCTCTCCCGCATCCCCCAGGACCTCCCATATGAGCTTCTGATCAGCCGAGCCCAGGACCTGTTTGACCAGTATCCTCCATCGTTGCTGGCCAAGCGAGCAGCACTACAGTCCCGCAAAAGGTAACGTAACAAAATTAAAGTATAGTCACTGGTGGCAGTGTTCCTTAATTCTAGGATTTTGTTTTTCAACCCAGGCTAGGCCTAACAAATCTGATCACAATCCAGGCTCTAGCCCGTAGGCATTTTTTCTGAGCCCGACCCGACCAATTAACTATAATTACAGGCCCGAACCTGGGGGGAGGGAAAAAAAAATGTATATATATTTTTTTAAATTAAGCTTTTACTGTTTTTGTAAGCAAATTAGTTTGACAATAGTTTTAAAAACGTATTTCAAAGAAAGGAAGATACTGTATACGTTTTTTTGTATCTAACAAGTCACAAAATGGATATCAACATAGATGAATAGCCTAAAAAAAAAATCCACTCTAAAGATAGGCTGCTACACAGATGAACAAAAATATTTTTAGAGCTAAATTATTTGGAAAAATATAGAACAAGGCTATTTTAATTGAACACGCTGCTCGCTTCAGCTTTAGCAGTTCAGATGCTGCAACTTCCTTCACCGCAGATGACAGTATGGTGTGGAGCGGGACGCATGCGGCCGATGATCCGGTTGTCCATCTGAAGCTTAATGCAACTTTATTTTTTATTTTTCCCCTCTTTCAACCGGCCAGTCGGACCTGAGCG
>JAVCKU010000139.1:8180749-8192630 GCA_032273985.1 Hypsolebias coamazonicus | reverse complement strand
TTCTTTCCTACTTATTTTATGATTATACTGTACAGGTGTTTTTAGACCAGCCTCTTTAGAGAAATTAGATTTGTGGAGTGAAGACGAGCATGGAGGTCTGTCCATCTGACAGCCCTGGAGAGACAATCAGAGCTTGAAAATGGGGGTAAAGCAGAGACGTGAGGTGAGGAAAACTGGTTAAAGAGTAGTAAAAGATTGAGAGAAAGAAAAAAAAATCATACTGAGGAAAAGACATCTGGTTGAGGTGTTGGAGGCCACAGAGAGGAAGCCAAATGCACATATTCATAAGTGCATTCCTTTGAGAATTTCTAATGAGCTAAAGTGGAGATGAGTGTGGGTGTGATCAGGGCTGAGAGCAGATGTAGACAGGAACGATTTAAACTTCTGCACAAAGTTGTCTCAGAGATGCAACATCATGTGACTCACAGAGAAGCTGCATTTGTCACAAAAGACTTATGAGGTTGAAATGTTTCTTACAGAGCTGCAGAAACACTTGACTACCCCCCCGCCATCCCCTCTCGACCCTTCGCTCTGTCGTGGATCAGAGAACAAGAATGTCCCAACATGCTTTACAAACAACACACGTGCAGCGTGTCACCACCGCGTGTCGATGTGACTTTACGGCTGCTGCCTCGTAGAAAAATGTGTTTGTGAGCATCCAGAAAACATTCAGACAGTTTTGTGGACCTACATGTGCTGAAAGTGATTTAATTTATCCAACATGACAAAATCGTGTTCAACAACAGTGTGAATGCTGAGTCAGCATTGCTATTGTTTTCCCAGTTTTGATTATATCTGTACTTTTATTTATATATTTTTTTGCAATTTGCCTACTTCTAGTTGGGCTGTTTTAGCCATTCTTTTATCAAAACCTTCAACTCATTCAGGAGATGACCTTTGGTTTTTAGCAATGTTATGTTTTCCAAATGTCTACTTGTATTTACAATTATTTTCTTAAATATTTTCCACATTATCTTGTTTATCCCTTTGGAAATTATGCGATTTTAAATATTTGCTTTAGTTTACTTGCTCTACTTTTGTCTCCTTAAGCTTTTTTTTTTTTTTTTTTTAGCTTTTAGCTAGCTATTGCTGCTTTTAGCTAGCCTTTAATTACATTTAGTTTGCATCTACGCTTTAGCTTTTTAAAGCTATTAGCTCAATCTTTACCGCTTTTAAATATCTTTGATAGTTTTAGATTTTAGCATGTGTTTTGTTACTTTTGGAGAGTTTTTTGTTACTTTTAGAATATAATTTTGCAATTTTTGATAGTTTAACTTTTTTTTTTAAAGATCTTAAGTAGTGTATAGCATCAAAAAATTTCAGCAGTCATTCAGCACTCACTGCATTTAGATTAGCCTGTTTTGTTTCTCTTAAGTATGGTTTTTCTTTTGGCTTATTGTTGTATTTAGCCTTTTTGCAAGTTTTTTTTCTTCAAATATTTTCGTAAACTACTGTAATTGTCATACAAAACTTTGTGAGATCATCAAACAGGCCGTAAGCCGTAAAGACCCGTGTCTGCAGAGACTGCAGTGGCTTTGTGTCTGTGCTTAAGGTCGACCACAGTCGCAAGTCCGTGAAGTGAGTCCTTCATTAAATGGCTGAAGCGCTGCACCTCTCAGGGTCACTGTTGGCTCTAAGTACATTTCCATTCATGATGTTCACTTTTTACAACCAAAGCAATTTGTTCAAAAGCATTTTAAACAAGGTCACGGCCATAAAACAGGCTGATTAGCTTCCTTAACCACAGGTTGAAGGAGCTGAAATGTCTCCAACTCAAGTTAATTACACAACATGACTGTGATATACTGTACTATAAAACCGTTGATTTAGCTAAGTTATTTATTTAGCTAGTTAATATATTTAATTGAAAGAAATATCCGGTGAAACATTGTTTAGCTGTTTAAATTAAAACAACAATGAACATAGTTTAAGCTAACATCAAATGTGCGATGGATGGAAATTACAGCCGATGTGGTTCTTTGAAGTGAAACTTTTAAACTCCTACATGCAGACTTTGACCCTCTCGTGCAGCACAAAGTGTCACTGCCTTGCATCTCTGATAACCCCAGAGCCTCATTAGTCCAAAGCTGGCCCGATCCATACAGCTCTATTAAAACATAATACTCATTACGCTCTGCGTATGTCTGGTGTTTCTGTTCATCTGTACGAACACATGGGACTGACCTCCTGCGCTTCTCACGCATGACCTCTTGTTCTCTCGGCCCATCGCTTCCCATTGGTCCTAAACTCTGCTGACCTCGCCTCTGTTCCCATGGACGCCAGAGGATTCAGGAAGTGGCCATGCAATTCTTGTGGACCTAAGCAGGTTGTGAAACTGTGGCTTTCAGGGGACAGGAGGCTTTTCAACGTTTCTCATGGGGCAGAGTTTGCTAACGTTTTTATAACAATCTGGCGGTGATGCATGCTTTTTAACCAGGTGGACAGAGGCTCAAACAGGTGAAAACACTGAGGCTGCAAACCGTAACCTGCCCAGTTCATTTTTAAATTTCTTGTTACCCTGTAATCTGTTTCACTAATTGTGTGTTTATTACTTATAAGACTCATTCATGACCAACTCCTGGCTCTTTAGCGTCCATTAAGAATCCATGCTGAAGTTTATCTATTGAGGTATGTAAAACATCTGAGTCCAGTCATGAGTCGAAGCGAAAAGAAATCTCAAATTGAACCAATAGTGGGAAATCTATACGTTTTCATGCATCTTATGGATTTTTTTTGGCCTTGTGGGTTGAAGTAAGGAATTTAAACCTTGATGGCAGAAGTATTAATATTAACTGGTTTATTTATAGGGCAACACGGTGGTGCAACTGGTAGAGCCACTGCCTCTCAGCAAGCAGGTTGCCCTGGCACAAATCCTGGTCCGGGGGGCTTTTCTGGGTGGAGTTTACATGTTCTCTCCGTGAATGAATGGTTACTTTCCGGGTACTCCAGTTTCCTCCCACAGACCAAAAACATGCATGTTAGGCTGATTTGTAACTGTAAATTGTCCCTAGGTGAGAGAGTGAATGGCTGCTTATGTGGCCCAGTGATGGACTTTTGACCTGCCCAGGGTGTACCCTGCCTCTCGTACAGTGCTGGCTGGACATGGGCACCAGTGACCCCCGTGACCCAAAAAGAAAGAAGCCGGTAAAAGATAATTGATGGATGGTTTATTTATTTCATTTATTTATTAATAAGTAAAAATATAACAGGAGCCTATAGAGTTAGAGACAATGCTGGTAAACTAAAAATTTCTGTCTTTCCTGATCCAGGGAATTGTAATTTTGAAAGGCAGAAAGCATAAAAAAAATGTAGTTTCAGCACCAAACTTGAAGGATTCTTTCCAATTTATGACTTTTTTTTAAAGCTTCTTTGTTTGCACAACAATAAAACTTCAAAAGAATCCATCAGGTTTTAGTACCGTAATTTTCGGACTATAAGGCGCACTTAAAATCCTTTAATTTTTCTCAAAAATCGACAGTGAGCCTTATCTGGTATGCCTAATAGTCTGAAAAATGTGATACATTGGCAGTAATTTTCAGTACTATCAGTTTATTGCAGCTTTTGACTTTTGGATATTGTAGACAAATGTGTTTTCAATGAAGCCTGTTATATCCTCTAAGTCCTCTATATCCATTAAGTCCCCCAAACATTTAATTTTTTAACCAAAAAATGAAAATTTAAGGCACTTTTGACCTTGGCTATTGTTAAATGAAGTATTGAAATATTGCTAATAAGTAGGGATGCACGATATTGGATTTTTGGCCGATATTTGATATGCCGATATGTTAAAACTTATTTGGACGATAACTGATACCAATAACAATATTTTTTCCTAGACCTACTTACAGAGACTACACAGCTTTCTCTGCTGTGGAATTAAAATACTACAGTACATTATTCTGCATGGTCTTTGTCAATTTGGTCCGCTACCAAATGCAGATGCCAAAAAGGGGCTGAAAATGATGTAACACTTCAACATGGATCATGTTTAACGGCAAATGACAACACTCGAACAGTGCAAATTTGTAACTTTTCACAAATCTAAACTCAACGGCGCGTGACATCATAACATTGTTCTCGCTCTGCAGGCATCCTTGTCACTGGGTTGTCATACAAAAACAGCACCTTTAATACTGGTGCGTTATTTTGATGGAACGGACGATGTCTGATATTGAACTTTATCGCTAATATTGACCGATACCATGCCGATAATATCGTGCATCCCTATTAATAAGACAATATGGCAAAGAGCCTCATCAACAGTTTGTACTTATTTTTTACATTTCTTTCTATCAATTAAATCTAAATATGTTTAAGTAATAACTAAAATTTTATAAAGATAATTAGATTTCTGTAGATTTTTTTCAAGACCCCTAACTTGATGTTTTGCATCTCACAAAGGGGTCCTGACTCCAACTTTGTGAATCTTACAGTCGTTCTTTATTTGTTAGGAGGTTAATTACAGATCCTGCTGTAAACTATCCCCCAGTTTCACTACTATGTAGAAGAAACATTGTTGTACCAGTATGAAGGGCATCATTCAGGCTAAGGGTTCAAAATAATTACTGTACAAAAGTTGTTTTCCACTTGATTTGATGTGCAATTTCACAGTTTCACTTTGGTTTAAAAGTTTCTCCTCGTTTCTGTGCTGACTAATTTAAAATGTGTCACATCTAAAGTCTTGTTAATCTTCTAAACCAGCTCTCGGTGGGCCGGGCCCGCTCAGCCCCCGTCTATTATAGCACGCACACATAATCTAATTTACACACACAGAGCAGAGGGGATGCCAACAACAGACACCAAGTAAATTTTATGCTTGGATTGGATCTGTCTGTGCCAAGATGCATGGATGCACATCCCCAGAGGCGATGGGGAAAAAGTTTTATGGCAGCGAAGGATCAATCTGTCTTAACTTACAGGGATCTATCTCATGCTCTTCATTTGAAAACACTCGGCAGAAAAATGTGTAGAGCTATCAAATGTCAACAAGCGTTCAGTCTGAGCTGCTGTGGGTTTCCTTCTACCGTAGTGAGGACCGACCCGATGACTGAGTGTGTGTTCTCTCCCTGCGAGTGTAAGTGTGGGTGTGTGTGAGAGAAATATGAATTTGTTGGTAAATGTCAAGAAGTTGGCAGCCTAATGGTTGGGCTGACAGATGATCCATAAAGCCATGAAGTGATTGGTGTGTTAGTACAAACTAACAGTCATGGTGAAAGTGTGCACGCTTCTGACTGAACGCTGCAGTTGTGGAGCAACAAATTAGTTTAATTAGAGAAGTTACTTTTTTTTTGTTTTTTTTAGAAAAATTGAGAAAACGATCGAGAATCCCTTTCGGCACTGCACAGCTTTGAACTGCCACAGTCTCAGAAAGGAGACGCACAGATAGATCTGGTCACAAGAATCCAACAGATCACATTAAAAAAAGAAGTAAAACTGTCCAAACGACAACATCAACCAGAAGTGGGTGGCCTTTCTTGGTGATTTCTTCTGGGGAAGGTAGTGCTTGAATGTTTGTGAACCTTATAGAATTGTCTATATTTTTGCATAAATATGACCTGAAACATCAGATTTTTCACTAAAGTCCTAAAAGTAAAGAGAACCCAGTTAAACAAACGAGACACAAATATTATACTTTTCTTTATTTATTGAGGGAAATGATCCAATATTGCATATTTGTGGGTGCTTTCATTATCTGGTGAAGGACCCCCCAAGTTCAGGACAATGAACAGGCCCAAACCGGGATACTACCACCACCATGTTTCAACAATGGGATGAATACAGTTTTACTTTCTCCAAACACTTTTTATTTAAACCAAAAAGTTCTATTTTGGTCTCATCCATCCACAAAACATTCCTCCAACAGACTTCTGCTTTGTCCACGTGATCTTCAGCAAACTGCAGACGAGCAGCAATGTTCTTTCTGGAGAGCAGTGACTTTCTCCTTCAACGTTGCCATGCACACCGTTGTTGTTCAGAGTTCTCCTGATGGTGGCCTCATGAACATGAACATTAGTCCATGTGAGAGAGGCTTCAGGTGTTAGAAGTTACTCTGGGGTCCTTTGTGACCACGGTGACTATTCCACGCCTTGTTCTTGGAGTGATCTTTGTTGGTCCACCACTCCTGGGGAGGTAATGGTCTTAAATCTCCTCCATTTGTACACAATCTGTCTGACTGTGGGTTGGTGGAGTCTAAACTCTTTAGAGATGGTTTTGTCACCTTTCCCAGCCTGATGAGCATCAACAAATCTTTTTCTGAAGTCCTCAGAAATCTCCTCTGTTCGTGCCATGATCCACTTCCACACACATGTTGTGAAGAGCGGACTTTGATAGATCCCTGTTCTTTAAATCAAACAGGGTGTTTACTCATCTGATCATCATCCCATTGACTGAAAACACCTGACTTTAATTTCACCTTCAAATTAACTCTTGATCCCAGAGGTTCACATATTTTTGCCACACAAATATGTCATTTTGGATCATTTTTGTTAATAAATAAATGACCAGGTATAATATATTTTGTCTCATTTGTTTTACTGGGTTCTCTTTAGCTACTTTTAGGACTTTCATGAACATCTGATGATGTTTTAGGTCATATTTATGCAAACATTCAAGCACCTTATCCAGAATATGTCTAGGTGCTATGGTAGGATGTCCAGTAATGGTTTCTTCCTCTATAACATTGGCTCCTTCATCACCACATAAAAACAGGGTAAATCAACAGTTGTTTAGTCCTGCCTGTTGTTTGATTTCAACAGCCAGGTAAACAATACAGATGTCAGTGAACTGATGTGGCGTCCCTGACAGGAAGCGGACCAGATTACAAATGACCTCCGCTCCATCTTTGGCTTCCACTGTCAGGTCTGATGCTCATTCACCTGATAATATCTGCTCGTACGGCGTGCTCAAGATTCATTTGGTGTTAGTTTAGTCCGAAGAATCAGCAAGCCACACTGAGAGATCAATTCTCTTTGCATGTAATGACTATTGATTCTGTAGGAGCAGAGAAACAGAACTGGAGCCGAATATATTTAGATAAAAAAATGCTTCGGTCTCTCAAACTGCGCTGAGCTTTATTTTATTTATTTCATTTAGCTGCTGTTTGGTGTGAAGGCAGAGGTCTAGAGGTGATTCATTGTTGCACCTGCATGCTTTGTGTAGGCAAAGGATGCACAAACTCCTAAACACAGCACAGAGACTATAAAATCACAAGGACAGTGACGTAGTTAAAAAAGTTTTCTTAACATGACCTGGACAGCCAGAGAAAAAGGTGGCCAAGGCAAACATTGCAAATCTGGCAAAGTTGAGTAAAACATAAATAAAATAAACTGGCGGGATGCAATAATTTGCTAATCTCTTAATCCTATAATTTATTCATGGTGGAACAAAGTAAGCATATGGTATACATACAAAATATAATGGCAGCAACCCACCTCGAAACAATTGTTTACCACAGTGAAATGTCCAATCTACTTTAACAACAGTCCATAAACGTCCAGGAAGTGAGGAGTCCAGCTGCTGAAGTTTTTGGAGGAGAAAGTTCCCCCGTTCTTGTCTGATGACGGATCAAAGCTCTTCATCACTCCCGAGTTTTCTTCGCTGGATCTTCTGTTTCATGATGCACCAAATGTTTTCGTTTTGTGAGAAGTCTGGATTGCAGACAGACCAGTTCAACACTTTTCTGCTGTGATGCCGTGCCGTCTTAGTGGATGCAATATTTGGTTTAGCATTGTCTTGCTGAAGATGAAGTCGTCCGTATTAGAGTATACGTTGTTCTAAAACCTGTATAGACTTTTCTGCATTATTGGTGCCTTTCCAGATGTTCAAGCTACCCATGACATAGGCACTAATGAACCCTCATACCATCAGAGAGGCAGGAACTTCACGCTAATAACAGACTGGATGGTCCTGCTTCTCTGTGAGGATGAAGATTTTCTGATTTAAAAAAAAATAAATAAATTCAAGTTTCAGTTCATCTGACCACGGAACATTATTCCACTTTGTCTCAGTCTGTTTTAAAGGAGCCTTGGCCCAGAGCAGATGGAGGTGATTCTGGATGATGTTCATCTTTGCATGACAGAGGTTTAACCAGCATTTGTGACTGGCGAGCTGAACTGTGTTTAAAGAGAATTATCCCCGGAAGAGAATCTCAAGATTCTTAAAAATCGGTGATTTTTGAACTGTCGACTATTTAAAGCCTTCCTGCTTTTACACAAAAAAATTACATACAAATTGGTTGTATGAATTGTTTGTTGGGAAATAAGGGGCAGATAACATAAGAATTTTTTTTCTTCAATCTGCTACCTTTCATTTTATATTTGTTTTTTTTTTTCATCTTCTATTGTATATATTGTATAATTCATTGTTATAAAATGAATAAATAAATAAATAAATAAATAACAAAAAATAACTTGTGTCGATTTTCGAGTTACGAACGGGCGTAGGAACGGAATTCATTCGTAAGTCGGGGACTACCTGTAGTTGCAAAATAAATAGCCAAAGAGATGAAAAATGAAAACTGCTGATAGTAGCTGTTTTTTGTTGGCATAACAACCAATAAAATTAAGTTTTATGATAGTTTTGGCCAAAGCTTGAAAGAGCTGCAGGTTGCAGACCACAGGTATAGGGGTGCATTAGTGTCTCTAGCATGAGCAACTTAATAAAATCATTAATACAGAATAGTCTACACAGGTTTTTTTAATATATGATCCCATCCAGATGATGCATTTTGGAAGGAAAGCCTTGTTTATTTTAGCAACATGATGCTAACATCATAATCTGAGAGCTGGGCTGCCTGTAAACCAGACCTCTCACCAACTGAAAACATTTGACGCATCACAAAATCCTGCAAAGACCCAGGACTGTGGAAACGGCTATCAGACAAAAATAAACAGCATTCACGTTCTAAAACTCCCACAGCTGAACAGTTCTTCACCCCTCCCACCACTCCACGCTCCCCAAAATTTGACGCTAAATTCTTCACTTAAAGATTTTCTGTTTTTTCTGCATTAATCATGAAATACGGGTTAATGAGATTTGCAAACTCCTGCATTCTGTGTCAATTTCTACTTTTGAACAATGTCCCAGCTGTGTCAGATTTGGGGTTGCAAATGAAAATCAATCATGCAAATGCAGGCAATATGTTTAAATTTAATTACGAAACATGCAGTTTTCATAAAGCTGTAATGAAAACCACCAAGATGCGATGGTAAAACATAACATAGTGTGTGAACCTGCCTCTCAGCACGCCTATGAAAAGCGCTGCACAACATGCTATTTATTTATAAATCAGGGGAGGGGCTGTCTCATAACCTCGGCCAGCATTGTTATGTCACAGGATTGAGGCGGCTCAGCGTCCACCTCGTCTGGTCGGGACCAGAATGAGTGGGAAATCCCTCACAGATTGGATTGGTGCTTCTGTTGACTGCATAACTCTGAAAACTACTGAGATTACCAGACTGTGTCTGCAGGGATGAATTATATTTGGGTGGTTTTAATACGCCCCTCTTTTATATTTTTCTTTAACGCCACCGGTGAAATTTTAATCCCCATTTCTGTAAACAGACAAAGATGTATAGAAAACGACCTAAAACACGGAATAAAACAGGCCTGACATCAGTTTTTTTAAAGCATCTCGTTGATGGTACTTGAGTGCAGGTGCAGCGTCTCGTTGTTGCAGAAGTCGGTGAAGCAGCAGTTTCTCTTGGAGACGTTCCTGGAGCTGTAGCAGAAAACTTGGCCCTTCATCTGTGAGGGGGACAGGCAGGACTTGACCGTCTCCTCCTTCCCATCAATCAGCATCACAGAGTTCCAGCAGGCCCCGTCCGCGGCCGTCTCGCAGGTGTGGTTGGCGCACAGCGGGCACGCACACTTCAAGCCTGGAAACACAACTCGGCGTTAGCTGGTTGATCTGAGCAGCAGCATGGAGACAGTTTCACTCTTAGCTAAACTGCACAGGGGCCACAGTTACTGAACGCCAAGAGCTCAGGGGGCGGACGTCCAGCAGTTAATGTCAATAATTAGTATGTTTTATGGTTAAAAATCTAGTTTTATTTAAATATGAACGCATTGGTGGGCCCAACTGAGCTCACCCGTGGGCCTGATTTGGCCCCCGGACCTCCAATTGAACAGCACTGCTTCAGGAACTGGATGCTGCTATTACATAAGAAGGTCTGTGCCCTGAAACAGGAGGAGGTGGAGGAACCAGAGTAATGCCTCTTAGTTTAACACCTACTTAATCTTGTGTTCTACTTGGAGCTGTCATGCTTTATTAGAAAAGCTTTGGAGTGATTGATAAGCAAGAAGGCACTGCCTGACTGGTACTTTTTATTTATTTATTTATTTATTTTAGGAGAAAGTAAAGATCTTTCAACATGTGCAGTAAATCATATTACATAGATAAATTAGAATAACATCAATATTTAAAGGTTGCCACAAAAAGGCAAATGTGGACTTTTTGTGTATGCGTGTCTGTCTGTTAACAAAATGTCCAATGAACCAGTGGAGGAATTTTGATAGAATTTGCAAATATTAATCACTGGATGCACATCTATATCGATTTAGCTTTTGAAATCAATCTGTTTCAAGATGGCGGCCACAGCCAGCTGATATTAGAAAAGACATAAGTAGCTACAACTCAGTCTGTTTTACAGATATTGACTTCAAATGTTGTGGGTTTGCAGCTGAGGCTGATCATATATTTTTGATTATTAACAAATTATGCAAGATAAGTGCTTAAAATCTAAGTATTAGTTTTTAAGGCAATCATGTTTGTCTGTTAGCAAAATATTTTGTGAATCACTGCATAGGTTTTGTTGAAACTTTCAGAAAATTATATTTAAACATACATCTACAATTAGTTAGCTTTGAGTCAATCCAAGTGAAGCTGACCATCATAACTAATCCGCATTAGACAGTACAAAAATGGCTTTAATTTAGCTGATTTTACAGATAATGAGCTAAAATTTGATGTGGTAATAGCTATATGTTATCTGAGCATTAAATATTGCAATATTGCATAAGATTATGAATAACCTTATTTTCAATACAGTATTTGAGTCTTTAGTCAAAATGAGAAAAATGTCCGTCTAAAACTCTGGCATGAAATCAGTGATAAGCATTTATTTAAGGAATGCCAGTCTTTTCACTTCAATCAAATTGTCTGTTTAATAACTTTATTCTAGCAACTGAGCTGTAAATAATAGTGAATATCATTTGTCATTTTACAAAATAACACCGTAACAACCAAAAGGTTTTTCTTCTTCTTTGTGAATAAAATTAAAAACAGAGGATAAAAGAATGAAAAGTTAAAGAGCACAACACTAAACTGTGGCCGCCTTAAAATATCTTTTCAATCAAGTCCTCAGCTTTTAGGGTTTATTAAATTTTTAGCAGAGAATAATTGATGGCGGCTCATAAAATATTAACCCCTTAAGTCTTGAGAATCAGAAAGTGACACTACAAACAAGAAAAAAAATCTACAAAACAAGAAAAGAGGGTCTTGCTGGTGTTCTCAGGTCTTTCTCTGTTTCAAAAACAGCAGATAAAAATGAAAAGCAGTGTTTAAATGTGACGTCTGGAATCTAAGAAATCCTTCTGATGGACGCTCGCAGGACTGAGGGCCAAGGCTCCACCAAAATTACAGTTTGACTGAGTGAAGCCCTCAGGAAGACGGAGCCTCAAGTGTTTCATTCTACAACCGCGCCAGCACAAATATAGAAGAAAACAGCTTCTGCTTGCACAGCACCAAACTTATTTTGAGGTTTTTGCACACAAAAACAGACGCCATGTCGCAGCATGTGTTTACAGGTTTGTTTGCGTCTTTTTCTTTTTTTTTTAAGAAAATTAAAAAATTGAAAGAGGATGGCTTTTAAAGTGAGACAAA
>JAVCKU010000139.1:8156515-8169367 GCA_032273985.1 Hypsolebias coamazonicus | reverse complement strand
CCACAAACAAACTGAGTCCCACAAGCAGCACACCCACATAGTCAGCACATACCAGAAACCATCTTATTACCAGCAAACTAGTTGGTCCTCTATGTGGGTGTGTTGCTTGTGGGACTCTTTGTGGTGACTCCGTGGACTGATGAAGTCCTTTGGATGAAGGACGAAATGTCTCCAAAAAATAAAATAAAATAAAATAAACTGTCCAGATGATCTCTGATCGAACTTTGTTGAATTTTCTACCTTGATTATTGAGCATGAACTTTGATGTTTTGAACCACTTTGGCTTTGGCTGCTTCCTAGGAGTCAATGGGGGAGAGGGCAGGCCCCAGAAACCATCTTATCACCAGCAAACTGGTTGATCCAATATGTGGGTGTGTTGTTGTGAGATTCTTTGTGGTGGCTCCTCAGATTGATGAAGTTCTTTGGATGAAGGATGAAACATCTCAGCAAAAAAGGAAACTGTCCAAATGACCTGATTGAATTTTGTTGGATTTTGTACCTGGATTATTGAGCATGAACAATTTGTCTATAAGTCGTAGTTAAGTAAATAAGTCAGGACTCACCACTGATAAGCTAGAAAACATTTTGAATGTGTCGTGGACACATGCATGAGTGGTCATGATTTGAGACCACCTATGATGCTTGTCTAACCCCATCTAATGGTTTTTGTTTCCTCAACCTGGCCCTGTGCTTAAATATAATTAAACAGCCCGAAAAAGCTGAAGTCAAGAGAAGCAAGCAAAACGAAGTTCAAAGCTCCTGTTAAAAGTGGTTAAAGTTTTGTGACAACTTAAAAAATTTGCAGCGAGACTTTGCTCCTCCATTTCGTTATCTTTGTGCCCTTGTACAAAAGAAAAAGAAAGCTGTGAAAATTAATCATAAAAATATATTTTGTGACAGTTTAACAAACCATTATGTCCCTGTTTGCTCCAGATAAGACTTTTGGTCTTTTTTTTTCTCCTTTAGACCAATAGTTCCTAAACTTTCCAGCTATCGACCCACAAAATAACAGTGGAAGAGACTTGTGGCCCCAACTATCACTGACTGAAACATAATCCTGTCAAAGGCAATTAAACAAGGGCACAATGACAACACAAGGCCCCAAACAACCATTGCACAAGTTTTATTCATTTACAGTACTGCTATTCAATGATCAAAAATGGCAATAAAAATATGCATTTATGGATGAATTTTTAATTTTATTTGATTAATTAAGATCATCTTGGTGTTAACTATAGAGTCCCAACTCTATCTTAAACTTAAAAAATACACAAATTAAATGTTTGGGAAGACAGAAATAATAACAATAACAATAACAATAATAATAATAATAAAAACTCATGCTTATTGCTGAAGAATATGGTCAAATACAGCTGAAAATTCTTTGTAGCTAAAAACATACAGAAATGTAGCTGAAATGGAAGAACAAGCCTAAGTTAGCAGAATAAAACATAAAGAACACATTTTTGCTTCATTAGGTTTAAATAAGCAGAAATGAGCACAAAAATGAGAAAATTAGCCAAACGCTGAAATTAGCAACAACAACAAAAAAGCTGAAAAGTAACTGGCAGTTAAAGAAAGAAGGCAGAAAAAAGCTTAAACAAAAAAAAAAAAAAGTGGAAATAGCTGAAACAGCTCAATTTAGCACACAAAATAAAATGTGGCTGAAATAGCAGAAAAAGCTGATAGCAGAAAAAACCTGAAAGAGGCGTATCAAGCTGAAAATACCCAAAAGAAGTTAGGCTGAAAGTAGCTGAAACTACAACAAAAAACTTGAATTTACTTGAAAACAGCTGAAATACTTAAAAAGGTAGAACAAGTTTAAATTAGCAGAAGAAAGCAAAAGGAACACCTGCTTGCTGAAAGAAGTAGAAATGAACACCAAAAAGTGGAAATTATTTGAAAAAAGCTAAAACTAATAATAATAATAATAATAACAATAAACATCTGAATAGCAGCTAAAAAGCAGAAAGAAGCCGAAATTACAAGAAGGAAGTGGAGAGAGCACATTTTTGCTAAATTAAACTGAAAAAAGTTCAAATAACTGCAAAAAAGTGGAATTAGCTGAAAAAGCTAAAATTAGCTTAAAAACAGCTGAAATAAGCTGGAAATAGCTGAAAAAAGTTTAAAATGTGCACAATGAAGCTGAAGCAGATCAAAATGTGAAATGAAAGGTTGTAAACAGATCTAAAGATTTGAAGGATGTAAAATGAGCTCAATTCATTTTCTATAAGAAAAGAAAGGCAGAAAAGGCTAAATATTTTAGAAAGCTAAAGTTGCACCAATACCAAAAGTCATAACACCCTTCTCCTGAAAGAGCTGAACGTTATGATTTGTTGAAAACTGTGGGATGAGAATTGCATCAAAACATGTACTAAAGCGAAATGGATCACAACAGTCTGAATGCTTCATAAGCGTTCACACAATAGAAGAATGTAGCAGCTTTACTGCTCTCACAACTAAAAAAGTAAAAAATCTCTGAATTCAAGCCAAACGTTCAGTTCTGTTTTACTTTTTAATCTTCACACTTTTGGCTGGACTTTGTTCAAGCTGTCAGGCCCTTTTGACCATCGGCTTCTGTACTAATGTGTGTTTAGTTAAAAGGTGTTCATGACAGGAGCTTGCAGTGAGTTTGATTAAGCCGACAGAGACAAAGTCGTGTCGCCTGGCTGTGTTTCAGCTTCACGGGGTGCCGTGCGTGCATGAGTGTGTGTGTGTGTGTGTGTGTGTGTGTGTGTGCCTTGTGAGTATTTTAATTGTTAATCACCAACGTCTGCGTTGGCTTTCTTGAACACACTGCTGCAACCCTGAAAAAACAAAACAAAAAAACTGATTAATGACACGATCCATCACCCCAGCGATAAATTAATGACATGATTCATCACCATGGCGATTTGATGGAAATAGAGGCATTAATTTCAACAATCGGATGACAGAAGGGCTGTGATGTGGGGGTGAAGGAGACGAGCGGGGGCAGGGTCTAATAGGGAAATGTAAAGAGGGGAAACACTGAAATAACAAAAAGAAATGCTGCTCATGGGAAATGTAACAACGAGACCGGAAGGAGAATTAAATTAAAACAGAAAGAAGAGTGGGGGGAAAAAAGACTTCTAATTGGAAGTGTCAGGTTTCTTATTTTTGGACAGTGGATGTCACTTTGGTATCTACAGACATAAAGAGAGATAAAAAAAAATGGACGAGGGATGGTGGAAATGTCAATTTTAACAGCATGCTGTTCAAATCAACCTTTTCAGGTCTTCCCAGATCTTTAAAAGCCAATTTAAGTCAGTCTGACGATTTTGATCTTAAATTTAGGCTTTGGTTAAAAAAAAAAAGGAGGGGGGGGGTGGGTGTTGGATTGTCACAACGTTTGATGAAATATGATCTCAGAGACCTAACAAGATGTGACAATGTATAAATCTCAACACAGTAAAGGTCACTGCAGATAAACTGCAGTTTTATTATTCATTTGTGCTAATAGGCAGCAAAACAGTTGTTAAATATAAATATATGGCAATGTTTTACTTTCCTGGCTTGCTATTTTTATACTGGTAATTTTTTGAATTCCTTAAAACTCATTCATGTTAATCAAAATTGCACAATTATTGTGATAGTTAGAAATCTGATGAAACATACAATAAATGAACAAGGTACATTTTTGTAAGTAGCTGTCTCTCTTTGCAAAGCAGCATGGTTTTTACAGTATGTAACAAAAAAAAGGGGCAAATAATAATAAATCCTTAAACAGATTTGGTTGAAACTTTTAAAATGATCACTGTGTTGACACTTACAACTGATTAACAATTTAGAATCAAACCAATTCAAGATTTGCCTGAATTTGTCAAATTCAGAATTTAATTCATATTACTTCTAACCTACAAAGCCCTCTACAACCTAGCTCCATCTTATTGTAAAGATCTTATAGTTCCATATTTTCCTAACAGAGTACTTCACTCAGACTGCAGGCTTACCTTTGGTTCCTAAAGTTTCCAAAAGCAGAATGGGAGGAAGATCTTTCAGTTTCCTCTCTTGTGGAACCAGCTTCCAGTTTGTCAGTGAGGCTGACACATTGTACAGTTTTAAGACTTTCCTCTTTGATAAATCCTATAGTTAGGGTTGACTTGATATAGGCTTATTAGAGGACAAACTGACTTCATTTCCTTAAATGAATTGTTAAAATTGAATGGTTTTCATTTGATACTATTTCTATTAATGTGATTCTCAACCTGCCATTGTGTATCTATTCCTCCTTCCCGTCCTCTCAAACCCAGCCAGTCGTAGATGGCCTTCATGCTTGCTCAAGATGAGAGTATGCGATGAAGTTCAACTCAAAGCAGTCTGTTCCTCAGATCAATAATGTTGTAAGAGCCAAAATGACTGTTGCGTGTTGTTTAACTGTTATGGTGGCACAGGTGTTCAGATTTGTCCAACCCTTCAGGTAATTGCATGAGGGGCGTGGTCGCACCTTATTTAGCTGAGTCATGGCACCAGGTACAGGGTTATTAGTTTTTTTGTAAACTTTTCTGTTGACCACCACCCTTTTGACCGTCACTTGTTTGATCGATATCTTGTCATTTTTCAATCATACTTACTAGCGATGTAAATTAATACAGGCGCTGTTTGATGGATGGGAAAAGTTTGTCCTGTTAGTTTTGAATAAATACGCAAAACACAGGTTGGACTCAGCATGACTCATTGGAGACGTGTCACTGTCACAGAGCTAAACCTACAAAGCCGGCAGCGGCTTTATTTTGTGGATCGAAATTGCTAAAAAATGTCATTAACTTCCTTTTGGTGTATATGAATATGTTTCTGTTCAGTGCCGTGAGATGACTTCTGTTGTGACTTGGTGCTATATAAACAAACTGAATTGAACTGAATTGACAGATGGCTGCCACCGATAACTAACCTTTGTAACCCAAATGTACTATAACTGACTATAATTTTATAGATGTTGAGCTAACATTTAGTGTGATGGTAGCTGAAAGTCATCCTGTACACAAGCTCTGATCACAAACAAATATTCCCCCCCCAAAAATGCAATATCACGTGGCGTTGGACCTATAAGGCAAGGTTTCATCAAAATGGCTTTCTGGAAGATTTGTTGGACCACCTGTAATATATGTTGAGGTTTGACAGTCTTGTCTAATTACTCGCAGTAGTAAGACAAAACGTTACATTCTTGTCTTCTTTTCTTTGGACCTCTGTGGCGTTGACTAACCCAAACACTGATACTTGTGACCAGTTCTATTTGCAGTTTCCACTCTGTCAAAAAGGACATATGGAGGTGAGCTATGTCTGGATCTGCTCACAGCTGCACAAATTCATGCAAAGTGTTGTCATCGCTCCATTTGCTTTCAAGTAAATGCAGAAGTAGTTCTGGTGCTGGAAATCCTTGAAAGTGCTTGAATTTTAATATGATATTTTTAAGGATAAAAAGGTGCTTGAAACTGCATTTGGAACAATTTATTACACAATCTGCTCTCTAATTTATTCACTAAAGGATGAAAAGCAACAGACTCCAGTTGTTTTAGCTGGGGGGTGGGGTGTGTATGTGAGATGGACTCCCTTTTTTAAAGTCCATTGTTCTTATAAGACACACTTTTAATAAATTTAATTAATTTATTGAAGAAAATATTCTTTAAATTAGTACAGTTTAATTAGAGGCTTTCTGTCATGATCCATGTATTTTCTGTTGTGTGTGTGTGTGTTATTTAGTATTTCTGTGATTCTGGTATTTAGTTTTGTTTGTGTTTCCAGCTTCCCCAGTGCTTTTCCCCTCATGAATTCCAGTTCAGGTCCCTTCCACTCTCACCTGGGCCTCATTGTCTCTCCCCAGGTGTTGTCATTTGATTAGTTTCCCTTTATAGTTTGTGTCTGCTGTTCGTTGTGCTGGTAAGTGATTCATGTTTTTCTCCTTTGAGTTCTCTTGAGATTTGAATATTGAGTAATGGGTATTTTTGCTGCCACGTCAACCATTTGTTTTTGCTTTTGTTAATAAATAACCTTTTTTTTTTGTTTTGTTTTTTTTTTGTTTTACCCCTGAGCCTTTTGAGTTTTTAGTTTTGTCTGCACCCTATAGGTTCAACTCCACGGCGCCCTCCTCTGTGGTCCCATTGTCCACTGCTGCAGTGCCCTCTGCTAGTTCCTCTGTAGCAGTCCACCAGAACTCTTGCCTGGTGTGGGATAGTTCCCAGGCCGTCAGCCAGGACTTTTGCCCCATGCAGGACCAACCCCGAGCGATCCACCACAACTTTTGCCTCCAGTGCGGACAGTCTGCGGGCCATCCATCTGTACTCTTTTTGTGTTGATGGTTTTATAGCACTTTGCCACTGTCTCAACTCCACATGACACAGCCTTGGTTTATGGGATCACCTTGTTCAAGGTTCTAAACGGGCTGCTCTGAGGTGACAATTTTGATATAAGCAGACACCAGCTGTCGATTGGCCAGCAGAGCTACAGTATGTCTCTGAATGAACCGCCCAGCACAACTGCAAAACTACATCTGGACCTCCACTTCCTCTCTGATTGTACTGACAGAGGGTGCCACCAGAAATGTACCCATTTACAGAAAAATATTGGAGATGATGGCACAGCATGGTTACAACTGGATTTAAAAGCAGTGCCAAGATAAGCTAACAAAAGTAAAGTCAGATTATAGGGAAATAAAGGACCACAATGGGCAGAGTGACTCAAACACAAAAAGATCTGTTACAGTCCTGCTCACGTTGCATTGACGATCCCGCCCAGAGCGGGGAAAAAGGATCAGTCTCGACTGTAGTGGCAAACCACATACATCTGAGAAGAGCCAAGTGGCCGCATTCACTGATGGTAAAACGGCATTAGTTATATCTTGGATCCAGGTTATATCTTGTTGGTTCTTAGTTTATTGATCTTTGTGTTTTTCTTTGTGCTCTCCAGTTCATTTCCACCACCACCCTCCTGACTTAGGCTCTCTTGTGTTTTGCTAAAGATATTAAACCTCTGTATAGCCGTCCGCTTTGCCATTGACAAGTGTGACCCCAATCGGTTCTCGATTTTTTGGTTCTTCTCAGGTGTTGGTGATTTGCCACTGTGACTTTTGTTTTCCTGCTCTATGGGCTGGATCGTGACAGGTCATTGCGTTTGAGCCACTCCACCTACTGTGGTCCTTATACTGTATATATTCAGACTTCAATTTCGTTAGCTTATCCCATCACTGCTTATACTTTGTAAATCCAGTTCTAGCCATGCTGTGCCATCATCTCTGCTATCTCTCTGTAAATGCGCTCATTTCTTGTGGTGCCGTCCATCACTATGATCAAAGAGAAAATGGAGGTTCACATGTAGTTTGCAGTTTTGCTAGGTGGATCATCCAATGACGTAGCTCTGCTGGCTAATCAATGACTGCTATCTGCTTATGTCAAAATTGGCCCCTTGAAACAGACTGCTTGGAACCTAGAACAAAGTGTTCCCATAAACCAGGTTGAGTGAGGGTGGGTACTGGCATTGGGGAGGCCCTTAACTGGTGTGGAACTGATGAAAGTTAAAACTGCACAGGAGAGCAAAAAACAAGAACAGTTTTTATTTATTTGGCAGCTGGTTGCTGGATGGAGGAGTCAGGGTCCAGGTGGGAGCCCAATCTTAAAAGACAGAGAGGTTAGTGACTTTATTCAGGACAAGGAGGTTCCGTGGGTTATTGCTGAAGTCACCAACCTTCTCAATCTTGTAACGTGACAGGTGCTGTTGTTGATCTGCAGCTGGTGACGTCACTCATGCAGAGTGAGCTGCTACAGTGGGGCAGACTGAAGATGTGATCCAGGTAGGAGAAATCCAGATACCTGGTCCGATGGTTGTAGCGGGGGTCAAGCATGGGGAAGCAGAGAACAGAAACCAGAGCCAAGTCGTGATCCCAAAGCGTAATCAAAGGGGAAGGAGCAGAGTCAGAAGCCATGGTCAGATGAGCAGATTAAATCCAAAAGGGTCAGGCGAGGAGTCAAAAAAAAAAAAAAAACCAGGCAAGGGTTCAAGGCAAGACAAGAATACAAGGCTTTACTATTAGGGACCATGGAAGGTATAATAATATGGCAGGGATAGCGAGTGAGCATAGAACCTAAACAGAGAGCTGAACAGGTGCATGGAACGAAGGCTGATTGCCGTGCTTAGGCTGGGGGGGGGTGGTGAACGGTTGACTGACAGGAGCTGATGTGAGCAATGATAGATGGGTGATAAGCAAAACACAGCAGGGAACCAAACAATGGCATGAGGGGCAGAAACTACTGTATGGCAGGTGACATGTTCAGGAGAACACAGCAAGAAGGCAGGATTATGGCGGGATGGGCAGAAACATGGCATGAGGAGCAGAGACGTGAGCAAATGATGGGTCAGCGGGGGCCGCATTAACTGTGGCAAAGCTCCACAAGGAGCCATTTCTATGATTACATGTTGTTTGATGTGCACTGAAGACCAGAAATGTTTTGAACTGTATTTACTGAATAAAACTTAAAATAAAATTAGATTGTGCCATAAGAATTTTTTTTGTACAGTCAGGGCCACAGAGATGCTACATAAAGCATTTTCCTATTTAATGGATCCCCACCCCACCCCCACCCCCTGCATCACAAAGAAACCCTACTACATTATTTAAGTGAACATGCATAACCTGCATTTGAAATATTCTGACACTGAATCTTTAATAAATAGAGGTTTTGTGCTCTGGTTTCTGTGATTCTCTTTGTGCAACTGTACAGTTTCCCAACAACACAAGATTTCCCCTTCATCGGTGTTGGATCAACTGGATGGATGTGTTACAACAAACATTACAAAACATCAAAGACTTTCCAAGAGTTTCATCAGGGTTGCTTTGAATAGAAAAACCTTTTCTGGCTTTTCTATGTTAAAGCTATTAGCCGGATTTTACTGTTCAAAGCTAAATGAGCTATGTTGCCATGACGTGTTTCAGTGTTTGGGTCTGAAGCGCCAACATGGATCCACTTTAATGGAGAAATTAAACCAGGTTTGTTAAGTGTTTGTTGACAGGGAGCTGGGAGATGGTTTTCATGCTGCTCGTGTGCACTTGATCAATGTGCATCTAAACTTGTCAGGATTTATTGCATTCATGTCTCATCTTCTCTTTATTTCCCGTGTGTGCAAGGGAGTGCATGTTTGAATGTGTCATCCCACCTGCCTGCACATCACCCCGCATGTCTTTTCTGGTGGACACTATTAGATGTTGCAAGTTCTCCTCCTGGACCTCGGAGGCATTCAGTGACTTATAAGAGCACAGACGATCTTTGATCATCGTGTGAGTGTGTGTGTGTGCGTTTAGATGATGCAACACTGGTTTTCATGCTCCAATAAACACTATTAGCGTGCTTTAAGCTTTAGCGGGCATGTTTGTGATCTAATTAGACACTGGACACGTAACGCTGAAACTGCCATCAGCTCTTTTTGTTGTGCAACAATAAGTTAATCATCAGGCTTATCGGGTAAAAAAATATATATCAAAGTTTTTCTTGTAATATTTCCATATTTTCCTATAGCTTTATGTTTTTTCTTTCATCTTTTCTATCTCTTTGCTTTTTGTTTGAACTTCACTTCTTCTTCATCCTTTTTACTTTCCTTACGCCTCTTATCTTGTCCTACTTTTGCACATATCGTCCTTTTTTCAGCTTTACCTTTTTGTTTTCAATTTTTTTTAATATTCCTTCCCTTATCTGACCATGTCTTTTTCTTACTTCCATATTCTCACGCTCCTCGTTTCCTCAAACTGACCTCTTCCCATATACTTTCTTTTTTATCCTTTCTTTTCTGGTTTAATCACATTTGTCCTGTCCAATCCCAACATTTATTTTGATTTGTTTCATGCTTTTCCATCTTGTCTCATCATTTTTATATATTTTTTCTCAAACTTCTTGTTTTTTCTTTGCCTTTTGTTTTCCTCTCTGTTCTTTGTCATGTCTTTGCTTTCTCATTTTCTTTTTATTCCTTCTTTTTGCTGGTCGCTCTTATCTGTCCATCCTCACCACGGGTGCTCTCTTTATTTTGCTGTGCATTTTACCTCACTCCTTCTACATTCCTTTATCATTTTAATTTACTTCATTCATTTAACACTTCTTTCTACACTCCTCTTCATCACCACAGGACACATTGGCTGGAACAGCTGGATCACGGCAAACATTTCCAGACACCAGTGTGCAGATGTGAGTTAAAAAAGGAAGGTGGACTTATTAAGAGATCGCACATAATTGCAAGAAGACAAACGTTCCCAAATCCTTTCAAATGTGTGTGTTTTTGCTAGTGTTTGTACACACTGAATGTGTATTTAATCGTGAGCGTGTGTGTCTTCTGACCCACTTTGCCACGCAGCAGTGGGAGCAGCTTGTGCAACAGAGCAAAATGTGTGTTTTTAACAGCAACAGTCTTCGGTGTGTAATCTGGACTGTACACGCCCCATGTGATGTGCATGTATGTGTGCAGCCAGTGTGATCAAGACCTGCAACAAAACTCCAGTGCACAGCTCTGCCTGTGTGATAAATGTTAAAAGCACACACTTTCATTAAAGGAACGCCTATTTGTCAAACATAATAAAGACAGACTTGTTTTCATTCAGCTTCCCAGGTGGGCAGCAATGCAGCAAGCTAAACAGAATTTAAACAGCAGCTGCCCTCTAAAGTTTTACTGAAAGAGAGCTTGAAGACTGTGCAAGACAGAAAATTAAATCAGAAAAATTGCTAATCATGAAAATCTGAAAACTTTACATTAGCGTGAGTGTCTTGTTGAAAGGAATGAGTGAAGGTGCTGACAAGCTGATAAATATTTTGGCACCTTTCTTCAAATCACAGAGAAACAGTTATCACAAAGTCATATATTAACTTATAAATACAACTAAGTAATAAATCTAGTAAATTAACCCTGCCTCTTGGACTTTGTGTTTTCATACAGCTAATTAGCAGCAGTTAATATGTTTTAAGTAAAAATATAGGGCTGAACAAATTATGTTTTATACATGTGTTAATTTATCCTGAGTTAGTTTTTCCTCCAGTATGTTATAAAATATTTTATCTGCAATGACTTCTCCTCTTGAATATGATATTGGAATTAGGGGAACTGCTCCAAAATGATTTAAATAATATTTGTTTGATTCCAGTTTGTAAATAATGAATCTTCATACACCAAAGTTAGTCATGGGGTTCCTCAGGGTTCAGTGCTTGGACCAATACTCTTTACTTTGTATATGCTTTCATTAGGTAAAGTTATTAAACACCATGGGATAAATTTAAATTTTTATGCTGATAATAGTTATATTTATCCATGAAACCCAATGAATCCAGTTAGTTGCTTACAAGCATTTCTTAAAGATAAAACCTAGATGACCACTAATTTTCGGCTTTTAAACTCAAGTTAGAGGTTGTAGTTTTTGGACCTTAGGATCTTAGAAAAAAATCTAGCAGTCTTTCACGTCCTCTGGATAGCATTAATTGGGTCTCTAATTCTAGTGATAAAAATCTTGGCGTTTTTTTTTATTTTTATCAAGACATGTCTTTTAACCCCCACATTAAAATAAATTACCAGGACCACTTTCTTCTACCTGCATATTATCACTAAAATTAGAAACATCTCATCCAGCAGAAAACTGGTCCAAGTGTTTGTCACATCTAGAATGGACTATTGCAATTGTTTATTAGGTGGGCGTCCCAAAAAATCTTTAAAAAGTTTTCAGTTGATCCAAAATGCTGCTACCAGTGTTTTAAAGAGTTGATAGGAGAGATCATATCTCTCCAGTTTTAGCTTCTCTCCATTGGCTCCCTGTCAAATTCAGAATATAATTCAAAATTGTACTTCTAATATACAAAGCTTTCAACAACCTAGCTCCATCTTATATTACAGATCTTATGGTTCCATATTTTCCTAACAGAGCACTTTGCTCTCAGACTGCAGGTTTACTTGTGGTTCCTGGAGTTCCCAAAGCAGAATGGGAAGCAGAGCTTGGAGTTATCAGGCTCCTCTATTGTGGAACCAGCTTCCAGTTTCTGTCCGTGAGGCTGACACATTGTCCAGTTTTTAAAACTAGGCTCAAGTCTTGCCTTTTTGATAAAGCCTGGAGGACCAATACTCTTTTCTTTAAATATTCTTCCATAAGGTAAAGTTATTAAACAGTGTGATACATTTTCATTGTTATGCTGATGATACTCAGTTATATTTATCTATGAAATGCGATTGATCCAATCAGTTACTTAGATTAGGAGGCCGAGCTGGGGTAGAGGTAGGGCAGCCGACTGGGGACCAGAAAGTTGCGTTTTGACTCCCAGCCATTCCCACACGTCGTGGCATCTCTGAGCAAGATGCCTAATCCCCAATTGTTCCCCAGATGCCCACATAGCTGCCCACTGCTCCACCTGAGTGCATCCTACATGCGATGGGTTAAATGCAGAGAACTAATTTCGCCATTGTATGGAAACATGCAGTGATGACAATGTCAGACTTACCTTCCCCCTCACTATAGCTAGGGTCGGACTGGGATTCCTGAGCTATCCCTTAGTTATGCTGCTATAGGCTCAGACTGCCGGAGGACAAAATGATCACATTTCCTCATTTTTCTGCTGTTTTACTTGCTCTACTCTACCTATTTGTATTTGTAAACATTTTTATCCTTAACATATATTGTTGGCTTTTTTGTCTGTCCTCCTATAGAAAGTTCACCTGGACCTGCCATTCTGTGTTTGCTTTTTTTATTTTTTATTTTTTCTGTTCTCTCAAACACCAGCAGGTTGAAGCAGATTGCTGCTCATCCTGCGTCTGGTTCTGCTGGAGGTTTCTTCCTGTTAAAAGGGAGTTTTTCCTTTCCACTGTTGCCTTTGTGCTTGCTCAGGA
>JAVCKU010000139.1:8006735-8017509 GCA_032273985.1 Hypsolebias coamazonicus | reverse complement strand
AGTGTGTGACACAAAGAGATGTCTTCATGATTTATGTCAATCTTCTTAGCTTGCAAGAATGAGATCACCTGCTCTTCTAATGTCCGTTGGTCTTGTGGAGTTGAATCTTCAGTAGTTTCTTCACCAGAAGTTGCTATTGCAAATGAACGCTTTATCTCCAATCCAGTTATAACAAAATTGTCTTGTCTTGATAACTGTTCCAAGTCATCAAGTTTTTCTTCTAGTTCCATTATTTTTTTATTTTTTTTAATCTCCTCCAAATCATCCGAGCCTGTTTCAGAAAGGTCCTGTTTTTTTGTTTTTTTTTTCAGTTTAGATTTAGCCATTACTCATAGCCTCCCATCTGCTGGCAGCGGTCCAACAGTCGTTAGCCCAGAGCCGCTTTCCACCACAGACCAGTACGCCGCGAGACAATTCTAGAATCCAAAAGGCGATATCCTCCCACACTGCTGCGCCACATCCAGCAGGCAAAGCCCCACGGCTCGACAATCTAAGCCCACACCAGCGACGAGTCCCACCTTCCTCTCGAGCTCAGTCCGCCACCAAGCCGCCACCCAGCAGCCAACGCCCACCGGATCCGCACCTCGTCTCAGCAAACAGCAGCCCCACGGCTCGACAGCCGAAAGCCGACGTCCATCCACAAGGTTAACGGCTCCTCCAGGTCAGCCGCTACCCAGCAGCCACCGCCAACTGACCCGACGCCCAGATGACGCAGAGTCAACGATGGAAAACTGTCTCTTCCACACGAAACAAAAAGGCAACAAAAAGGTGAGTCAATAGTCCAATAATCTAAAAAAGCTAAGTCTGGTCCTCTGGACATTCAAATAGTCCATAGTCGTCAATTCCCGTCTTATCTGCCTCCTTATCTGGAGGGATCACAGCTGGTGTTTATCAGTCACACCAGCCCTCAACTTTGTGTCTATGTCTATGTCTAATTCAATAGTCCAATAAGTTTGTATGAAAATTAGTTGTTTGATAAGTTTTGACTCCCACTAAGCACAGTGTTCCTCTGAACGTCCGCACGTGGCAGCCACGTCTTAAAATAAGAGTGTGAAGCACTTAGAAATGTTATGAAGAGATCACGGGAAGGAGCAGGGCCCACCGTGTGTAGAAACCACGTCAAGAATCTTGTAGTATAACCAGGCTTTGGTGCAGTGCCCAGCTGGTTATTAGTTGTTAGAATAAGTGTATCCCTTGCTGATGCGGGGCCCCTTGGGGTACAGGAAGAATAGAACCAGGCTTTGGTGCTGTGCCCAGCAGGTTGTTAGTTGTTAGTATTAGTTAAAAGAATTGAGTGAGGCGGTGGTATTAATCCTAGCTCAACTCTGCCCTGGTGAGCCCCCTGGATGTTGATGGATGTCCGGTAATCATGCGAGGCGAGGCCGCGTGTAGCCCAGCTAACGTCTGGCTGGAGGGATTTTAGGGTCCTCTTAAAAGACGGGAATTGAAGAAAATCTAGAATTAAAAAGGTCAGGGAACCTTATGTAGCATGTCCTAAATTATTGTAAAGAAAACCACGCTGACAAAAAGAAAAAAATATGTAAAATATAAAATATAAAAACAAAACAGGTCAGAAAAACTATAAAACAAAAACCGTGAATGTCTAAACAAGCGCGTTTATGCCGGCAAATTTGTCTATCTGTGTGTGTAACTGTCCATGAAGCGTTGTCTGGGTTGTGTCTTAGTGGGGGTCTGTGTAACATTCTGTTGCAGGTTCTGTGTTCTGATCCACTGGGTCAGCTGTGTGTGTGTGTGCTCCTCTGAGTCAGGAGACAGAAAGGTGAGGGCTGGTGTGACTGATAAACACCAGCTGTGATCCCTCCAGATAAGGAGGCAGTGATTTGCGGCCTTGCCTGAAGGAGTCACAAACAGAGCTGTTTTACAATCTGTTTGGAGCTTTTTCTGAGCAACGCACGAATCTACAGTTCATGGTGTGTGTGAATGATTTTTTTTACAAAATAAAGTGCCAGGGACGTATGAATGAATGTGAAACATGGAGCCTCATACTGTGAAATATGCAAATGTGGGCAAACAAGCAGTTAGAGCAAAAACTGCTATTTACAAACTGTACCAGAGCAATAAGACCAAGAGGAAAGCTCTGGAGGTTATGAAATCAGCTGGTCACAGCAGAAGCTGAAGAGGGTCGACAACCCCTCACAAAATTAGTGTGGGATAAGATTAAAGTACAGAGGGAACAACGCAGTGAAGCTGCAGGACAAATTAAATGTGTTAAAAGGGGGTAAACAGAATCACAGTGGCTATAGTAGCAGATAAATGCAGCCAATTCCGATAAAACATTGAAAAACCAAACAAGTGGAAGTGCTGGTGCTTAGATAGATGTTTTTATTGAGAGGATTCAATAGACAGACAGGGCCCATCCTCCTGAGCTAAAAGTTGACAGCCAGCATAGTAGATTTGGGTGACTGAAGGATATTTTCCTGAAACAAACAGGAAAAACAATCAGGTTAAAATACTAAAGAATATACTGAAATGTTAATACAGGTAGTCCTCGAGTTACGAACAAGTTCCGTTCCTACGCATCTTTCGTAACCCGATTTTAACGTAAGTTGGACAACACACGAGCCGACACTTAGACACGTACATGTACAGTACTGTACAGTAACTAAGCACTTCTTATCCTAACACAGTACCATACATAATGATCAAAAAACACATACATGTACAGTACTGTACATTTTGTTGAATAAAATAATTTTTATTGATAAATAAAAAGTATTAATTTTTTATTTGAGCTGGTCAAGCCTGTCCGTCATTTAGCATGTTAGCTCATTGCATGTCCGAGCTCTGCAGCTTCACACAGTCCAAACTGTTTACAGGAAGGACTGTTAGCATGTTAACTCCATACATTTGGAGCCAGAAAAAGAGTTAATAACTTACTGAAAGCCGTTTCTCCGCGGTGTTCATCCAAAACAAGCTGCCCCCGTTAGCGTTAGCATGGCATTAGCTGTGGCCGTTAGCGTTTGCCCATCCAAAACAAAAGGCTGCCACAGCTGTTTGTCCGCCTTTTAGCATGTTATCTCGGTGTCCATCCGACATCTTAGGCTGCCAGGCGGACATCAACGCAAGCTCCCGGCCGCAGATGGCCTCTCCACCGCCCGTCGGATCCGTGTGTCCAGTGGGGGTATTAGCTCCGCATTAGTTGCGCCGATTAGCGTTAGCCATGCCATTAGCTGCGCCCGTTAGTGTTAGCCCATCCAAAACAAAAGGCTGCTGAAGCTGTTTGTCCGCCTTTTAGCATGTTATCTTGGTGTCCATCCGACATCTTAGACTGCCAGGCGGACATTGACGCGAGCTCCTGGCCGCAGATGGCCTCTCTTTCTCAGCAACCTCTAGTCGGATGGTCCGAAGCCAGCTGTGGAAGCCGGAGCTAAACAACACTGCCGGAAACTCGCTAAATCGGCTTAAAAATTTATAAAAAATAATAATAATACTAATAACACGTTACTTATAAAGCCATTTAAAACAATCACAGCTGCAACAATGTGCTGTACACATGAAAAAAGTACATTAAATTTGTTTAATTTAATATTTTTATTAATTATTAATTATGATGCGTTCGTAAGTCTGAGTTGCCGTAAGTCGGGGGCGCCGTAAGTCGAGGACTACCTGTAATTTGTACACTGATTTTTAAAATTTTAATAATTTATATTTTATTTTGACAGACTTTACACTGCCTCTTGGCAGTTTCTTGCAGCTGAATAACATTTCTTTTGACAGAGCTGAGCATCATGTACTTTGTAGGTGCCCGCCACACACCCTTCTTGAGCACCCCTGAGTTTTAACTCAGCATCTCTGAAAATTTAAGAAACCGTCATTAGGATTTTGTAAGGAAACAGTTCTCAAACCTTAGATTCACCGAAATATTGAATAAATATTGAATAAATATGGAATAAATGACAACAATCTCAAACGGGCCAGTGAAATCTATAATTCTTTTTGCACGAGTCACGCCACCTGTCAATCAATCCAGTAGGCACATCAGCATGTGACCAGTCAGCGACGTCAATTTGTCCAGAAGTGAACGCCCATTACCTGCAGAGCTGCAGCTTTGCAGTCCAAGATTTCAATAATAAAAGAGTTTACATCTTTTGTTTCATGTTAATCTACTTAAAAAAAAAACTTTGTAAAATACACTGAAACGCAGGAAATGGCATCTCCTTTATTCAAAATTCTCTGGGGGAGGACCCCCACACTCCCACCACCACCACCAATGCAGCCTGTTCTGTAACATTCTTTATACAGAATGGAAGGATCAATAACTGTATAATAAATAAATGGACTTTACTTATAGAAGTATTTGCATTTCATGTATTATATTATTGCATTTGGCCCGCAGCCCTCTGATAGATTTTAAATTTGGCCCTTTCAGAGAAAAAGTTTGTGCACCCCTGTGCTAAAGGGTTCTTCCTCATGAGGGAGTTTTTCCTTTCCACTGTCGCCTTCGTGCTTGCTCAAGATGAGACTCTGTGATGGAGTTAAACTCAAAGCAGTCTGCTCCTCAGATAAATAATGTTAAATTATTATTTTTAAATATGAATGTTTCTATTCAGTGCCCTGAGACGACTTCGGTTGTGACTTGGCGCTATATAAATAAACTGAACTAAAATATTCCTTTACAAATCAGATCCATACTCTGATTGGACTTTTCTGCATGTACAGCTCCCCCTGTGTCTAACAGCTGTAGTTTGTTATTCATGTGTTGATATTTTACAAACAGCTCTTAGAGAACATTGTCGTTTACACACGGTCTGGTTTCTGTTTTCATGCCACTTTTAGTGGGCGTTCGAAACTCACGTTTGATGTCATGTCTCTTCTTCCAGTTGGCCAGCGGGGCCTTTAGTCACATTAAGGACACGGTGCTCTCTGCCCTGAACAGAGAGCCCACCATGGACATCTGTCCTGAGACTGTGAGCACTCTGAGCAGCATCATGCTGGCCCAAGCTCAGGAGGTCTTCTTCCTCAAAGCCACATCAGGTACCAAAACATTTCATCCCATAATGAATAATCGCTGTGTGTCTGCTGCTGTACAGTGAGTTCATGCTTTAGCCCAAAAATGCACATTATGCAGTTCTAAGTTTGAATGTCTAAGGCAAACTGTGTCACTAATTTAGAGTTGTTGCACTTCACATTAGTAGTGTCTGTAATTACACATCAGTGCAGTTTCTTTTTAATCTTCAGATTAATTTCAAGGCGTGACAGGAGCCATTTTGATCCAGGCTGAGCACAGCCTCTGTCCCACTTCTCAGTTCTAAGTTGTGGGCAAACTTTTACAAAAAATTGTTTTGTAGGTTACATCATAAAATACACCCTTGTTTAAAAAAAAAAGGCCTCTAATCTGCTTAGTAGTTATTTTTATTGTTGTAAATGAGTTTTCACACTTTGTAGAATGTGATGCTAACAGTCATGTTTTCTCACTGTGGCGTGGTGTTAAAACATCTCCGTGAAGAAAAGTCTCAGCCATCAACAGATTCACAGCTGCTGCACAAGACGCCTTAAAGTACGACCTCATGTTGGCGAGCAGATCCGCAGATGAGCGTGTCATGTGTTGATTTAGGGACCGCTGCTCAGCCTGAGAGCGCACTGGTGTCTGCTTTTGTGGTCAATTGTCTAAAAGTGTCTTTTCTCAATAGACAAGATGAAAGATGCTGTGATTGCAAAGCTGGCCAATCAGGCTGCAGATTACTATGGCGAGGCCTTCAAGCAGTGTCAGTTCAAAGACACCCTTCCCAAGGTAAGTGACTAAAACACAAAGTTCACACGATAACCAGCAGACAACCCAGTCCAGTCGGTCGTGTGTTCAGAGCGTCAAGAACGTGCACACTTTAGATTCTGTGGAGTGTTGTGTGTCTGGGTTTTGTGTTGGAAAGGTGATACAGGCTGTGGGACTGTTCTGTTCTCCCTGGGTTCTTACTGGGACTGGTTGATTCCCACTAAACTACAGCCGAGCCCTTTCTTTCTCGCCATCTAATCATCGGCAGCTGAAGAGACTTCCTGACTCTAAAACATGCAAACACACACCGCTAAGGGTTCCTGCTGCAAACTGTCTCACGCTGGTGGTTCGCAACATTTATGCTCTGAACAGTTTCTAACTGGGAATTGTAGGACTTTTTTTTTTTTTAAATAAATTTATTCATTTTCAGTTAAAATTGAACAACTTTAAAAAAAAATGTCCAAAGAATATGAAAGGCAGCAGAAAGAAGAAAAAAATCTTACATCTGCTCCCTTTTAAAGAAAAAAGAAAATACTGTACATGTGAAATAAAATACATTCAAACATAATTTGTCTTTAAATAACATAACAAGCCAAAACCGACTCTGTGTCAAAACAACAGATCCAATAAAAATGTGCTAAACAATTTCATATTTCTTCAATAAATTACTTTTTACCATTTTCTTAAACAAAAACATTGAGGAAGCTTTTTTACAATTATTATCCAAAACATTCCACAGTTTTATACCTTGAACTGATGTGCATCGTTCCTTTGAATTTGTTCAAATTTTTGGTTTCATTAATTAACTGAAAAATCAGTACATAAAAAGAAATGAGTTTAAAGACTATTACCAAAAGTTGGCAATAAATTGTCAGTTTTAATTAATTACATTTTTATCTAGGGCCCCTCATTTATGAAAGATTCTTTATGCGGAATATTGAACTTTATACAACAATGTCTGGGTGAATATTGTGAAATTTACAAACTACATACAAGTGGAAAAAGAATGCTCTTGTCAACACTTTTGGGTCCTTTTCATTAACTAATAATGTAATTATTAGAGATGCACCATATTATCAGCATGGTATCTGTATCAGCTGATATTAGCAATATAGTTAAATATCGGACATCGGCCATTCCATCTAAATAATTCTGATATAAAAGGCGTCTGTTTTAAGTTATTTTTTTAAGTCAAGAAACTGTCAAGTATATCAATTAATGCACTATAACTTATGCGCTTTTCATGTGTCACTTGTGAACAGGTTGTTTAGGTTTGTGAAGAATTACAAATTTGCACTGTTCGAGTGTTGTCATTATGTTTTAGAGAGTAAATATCATGAATGTATTTGACATTAATCATAATCCAAGTTGAGGTGTTGCATCATTTTCAACCCCCTTTTTGGCATCTGCCTTTGGTAGCAGTCCAAATTGACACAGACCATGCAGAACAATCTAGTATTTTAATTCCACAGCAGAGAAAGCTATGTAGTCTGTAAGCAGGTCTAGGGGAAAAAAAATATCGGTATTGGTATCATTTATCAGCTAAACAAGTTTTAAAATATTGGTATATCGGATATTGGCCAAGAATGCAATATCGTGCATCCCTAGTAATTATTATTATTATTATTATCTGTAATATTTTTAAGGTAAAATATACAACAAAGTAAATACAAAGATTTAGGTATAGGAAGTGCCAGCTGCAACAGCTGAAACAAAAGTTGGATGTTTAAAACATCATGCTATTAATTTCCAAAGTTATTTTGCAGTCAGTTGAATCGTGCAGAACATTATGCTCATCTTACTAGAGATACTCCCCAAAAGACATAATGTACGTTCCAGAAAAGTATAATATTCACAGCACCAAAGTGGCAGAACGGGACGAAAAGCATAATGTTCAGAAAACAGGCAGCAAGTTCAACCAACGCACCTGATGGGTGAGGTCGCAGCGTTCCCGTTGCCCTGGCAACCTCCTCCAGGGTGGGTAGTTCAAACGGCTCGTCTTCTGCAGGCAGATCCTCAGAAACAGGCGGGGGAGGAGCTACAAAACACATAAATGATGCTAAGTTATGATAAATAGAAACTCTTATATTGATATCAAGCATCACAGACGTGCATAAGAAGTTTCTGATTTATTCTACGGCGATGACGCTTTCAGGCGATTTGGCTTTTTGAACGTTTGTTTTAATATACAGTATATTTGATCAGCCAGTTGTTGACAGTGTTATCTATTTAGGGAATAACGAACAATCGTGGAATTAAACTATGGTGCAGGAGATGCAGTCATTTTATACGAGTGCAGATGTGTCACCTCGTCCCCTGCAGTCGACAGCCCAGTGTCCGCTCTCTCCACACCGGTAGCAGGTGTCCATCTGCCGACTGAGGCCCCCTCTGAAGCCCCCCCTCCGTCCTCTGCCCCAACGTCCACCTCCTCCACCAAAACGCTCGCCTTTCAGCTGGAACTTCTGCATGTACAACTATAAGAAACAGACAATTTCTGAAACAAAAGCACAAAATCTCACAGTTTTGCTTCGCTAGATGGATTTGAGTTTGCCAAAATTCATGCCGAACACGATGCTTGGGCAGCATTTCTGTGACAAAGCTGAAAAGATTAAATGTATAAACGTGCCATCATGTTGTACAAGGACATATTGATTTTGCATGCACACGATGACAAACACAGGCACCTACACGAAAAAAAACGTACCTGTTTGCGTAAAGCCATCCCTCTGAGTGCGTATCCTTTGACATGAGATTTCTTTTTCAGGTTTATCTTCACAAAGTTCCCCTCCGCTCCCTTTGCTACTCTGTTCAAATACATAATAAATAAATAAATAAATAAATAAATAAATAATGAAGCGACGCTCCAGACAGACAGATCTGATGCCACTCTGAGGTGCAGGGCTGTTTGTTCCTACCTGGCTGTGGCAGGTCGTGTCCGACACGTCCCGTTAGTTCTGAACTCTTCCTCTATTTCTCCCAACAGGTTCTCCTGGGGAACCTTAACGGAAATTACATCATATTAAATAATCAACTTTAATAAACAAAAGTAGTGTACTTTATAAAATAAACATTAATCCAGTCCTTACCTTTGTTGAAACCTTAGTTTCTTTCTCTTCAACCTCCTCCTCTCCATGTTCTTTTCCTTTTCTCTTGGTTCTCCTTTTCTTCTCTCCTCCTCCATCTGAGTTTACAGAGTGCTCCTCTTTCTTTTGACAATTCCTTCTCCTCTTTTTCACTCCTTCCTCCTCTGTACCACTTCCCTCCACGTTGTCCCCCTCTCTCGGCCTCTTCCTCCTCTTTTTCTTTACACTTTGTGCTTTAGGACAACTCTTGCTGTCGTCTCCTGGTGTAGCAAGCTGTGCCTGTCCTCCTTCAGTCTCCTCCTCTTCTCTGTTCCTTTCCTCTTTTCTTGCTCCCTCTGCTTTGCTTTGTCCAGCATGCCGTCGAGTCAATTCTGAAACATTGTTATCAAACCTCGTCTTTGTTTCAAAGTCTTTTAACTCTTTTCTTTCTCCATCTTCAGCTTTCTTGACTTTTTCTCCTCTTTCATCTTCTGTTTCTTGCACCTTTTCTTTTGCCTTTTCCATTTTGATTTCCTGGTTGCCTCCTCCGGGCCTCTCCTCTGCCTCCATCTCTCCAAACACCTGACACCTTTCCAGCCACTTCCTGTCAAGGAAGCTCAGCCTGTTAGCGAGAGGGGGCCGTTTTACCAATCCCCCTCTGAAAACAGCTGAAGCGCCAGACTCAGGACTCCTGTGTGGACTTGCTAACACGTCAAAATGATCTTCACCGTCTCCTGCACGTTCAGTGAGTTTTTCTGTGTTGCCAAACTTACGTTGCGGAGACAAAGATAAGAGAGCTGAGGATCTGGTTGGAGAAGAAGCGATGAAAGTGGGATTTAACTTAGAGCTAATGTCTTTATTGTCAACATCAGAACTGTTGTTGCTGTAGGTACTGATAACGTCTGCAGGTTCAGGTTCAAATGGTTTAAAGTGCTCCTCAGGCTCATCTGAGCAGAGTGTTTTCGGCTGCATTGACCCCTGGCGTGGCTTCATTCCTCTGGAATAAAAACACAATAAAGAGTTCAAGAAAAGGACTTGTTGATGAGACAGAGGGATCAGGCTGGAAAGGATGTGCAGCAGGTTAGGCTTGTTAAAGACAGGAATGGAGCAGTAAACCTATAAAGACTGTTCCAAATGCTATAAAGTACAAATACATAAAGCTTTGAAACACAAGTTCTATATTATTATGTATTGTTTAAAATAAAGGTGATCTTATGACTTGAGAAAAATAGATTTTTAACATAAACCATAAAACTACTTAAGTATTATTAAAATTTAGCACTACTTTGTATGCAATGTCTCGATATGTTAATTAGCAAAACAAAATGTTTGTAAATGAGTGGTAAATATTCACAATTTATAGAACCCCTTTTCAACCAGATCTAGGTTCTGCAAAGTAATTTACACAGGGTTTCTAAGTGTTTCCTGCTTTGAAATTGTATTGATATGAATAAATGTGTATATATGCACTGTTTGTATAGGACCAATATATGAATTTGTATTAGCCTCCCTGGTAAGGTCTATTCAGGGGTACTGGAGAAGTGAGTCCAATCATTGGTCGAACCTCAGATCCAGGAGGAACAATGTGGGTTCCGTCCTGGCTGTGGAACACTGGATCAGCTCTTCACCCTCACTAGGGTCCTCAAGGGGTCATGGGAGTTTGCCCATCCTGTCTACATATGTTTTGTGTATTTGGAGAAGGCTTTCGACCGTGTTCCTCGAGGTACACTGTTGGGGGGTGCTCCGTGAGTATGGGACTGGAGGCCCCTTGCTACGGGCTGTTCAGTCCCTATACAGGCAGTGTGAGAGTTTGGTTCGCATTGCCAGCAGTAAGTCAGACCCCTTCAGGGTGGGAGTTGGACGCCACCAGGGCTGCCTGTTGTCACCGATTCTGTTCATAACTTTTATGGACAGAATTTCTCGGAGCAGCCAGTGAGCAGAGAGTTTCCGGTTTGGTGGCCTCAGGATTCCATCTCTGCTC
>JAVCKU010000139.1:7962754-7982089 GCA_032273985.1 Hypsolebias coamazonicus | reverse complement strand
TCTTTACAATTTATACTTCTGTTGGATGTAACTGGGACCCTGTGTACACAATTTTGTTCCACCACATGTACCACATGTGGTGCATATGACAAACTTTGACTATGATGTTGCACATAATGTGGGCAAGTTCTGCTGCAACAAAGTCCAGCTTAGATTAGCCTATGCTTTTTTTGTTTTAATCTGAATTTAACCAGATTTATAAGTTAAACATGTTATTTTAAAGACAAAATTTGTATAAATAAACTCATAAAAACACAGCAACTTTTGTTTCTGGAGAGCCATTGTGTACAGTCAGTACTGTTCATTTACATTCATGGGCCAGTTCATTAGGTACACTTGTTTGATTGCTTGGTAACACAAATAGCTTATCAGCCACTCACACGACAGCAATTTTATGCATAGGTTAACCTAAAATTTGCAGAAAATGACTCGTTGAAGTTCAAACTAAGCGTCAGAAGAATTGGAAAAGGGGGATTTAGGTGACTGTGAACACTGTATGGTTGTTGGCGTTACGACGGGCTGTTCTAAGTATTTCAGAAACTTCTGATCTTCTGTTATTTTCACACACTGCCATCTATAGAGTTTACAGAGATTGGAAAATGCCAAGCAGTGTGTGGACAGAAATGCCTTGCTGGTGTCAGAGGAGAATGGGCCAACTGGTTTGAGACGATGGAAAGACTGCAGTAGATTAAATAACCACATGTTGCAAAGAACGGACCATAGAATACGGTCTCTGATCTCGTATCACGTTGAACCTTGAAGCAAGTGGGCTACAGCTGTAGAACTACACCAGGTACCATTCCTGTTTGCAAATGCTCACCAGCATACAAGACTGAAAGAACATTGCTGGTCTCATGACTCTCTGATAACCCTAGAAATAGCTGTGCTTGAAAATCACACCCGATCAACAGTTTTTGAACTACTGACCAGACCAGGCCATCAGGCACCAACAACCATGCCACAGTCAAAGTTCCTTAAATGTATCATCAGGTAAAGAAATCCAACAATGTTCAGTCAGGTCATCTGGACAGTTCCTTTTTCTTTTTTGTTGAGATGTTTTGCGCTCCATCCGAAGGACTTCATCAATCTGAAGTCACATACAAACTGTTTTCCCCACCAAACAGTACACTCCTACAGTGGACCAACCAGTTTGCTGGTGATAAGACGGTTTCTGGGGGCTGTTCTCTCCCCGTCAACTCCTCAGTGGGACAGTGCTCATTATTTAGCCACACTACTTTTCAACCACCAAAAACCTAAAAAGGCATTCATTTGTAAAACAACAAAACATGAAAATACTCACAAACGTGTTACAAAGTAATTTAGTGCCATTCCCCTGATAACAGTGATTGTGCTCTGTTAGATGAATGGGTATTTATGTTTCAAATATTTACTTTTTTAAAACAAGGAATACATTTATTATATTTCAGGGTTTAAGATTGTTCTTATATTTAGAGCCTTGTGTAAAATATTTGGTAATCCATTTCTCTTGTTTCATTTAAAGCTTTTTTGAATATTCAGTCAATTTATATATTTCAAAGTAGCCCTGCCTGACTGTGTACACTGCTGAGCTTTTAATTTTACATGAACTGTTGTGGACGTCTCTGCGAAGTTGCTTGGGTAACTGGAGATGCATATCCTCCCTGTGTGGATTAATAATTTAGAAACTGACGAAACTTTCAGACGCTGGTAGAGTTTCTTACAGATGCTCTTGCACCAACAGTAGGTGTTCCCTGGTTGATTAAAAAAAATGTCCAAAAGACGATGGGTGGAATTCAAGATCTGCCAGACCATAAGCTGTTCAGCGCCCGTCAGCCGAAGACGGAGAGCATCTTCTCCTGCTCACGCTGCTGCTGCTACTGGTATGTTTGTAAAACTGGGATTTAAAAAGCTGAATAAATAGGTTCAGTATGCAGTTGTTGTATTAGCAAAATGTATACCTGTAGGCTCTGTGAACGCCAAAAAGATTTTCATCTTTCAACACTGGGTGTAAAATTTAGAACTAAAGTTGAGTTTTTCTTCAAATGTGGTTGTTAAAAACAAAACGAAAGAGTTAAGTAATTAAAAAAAAACTACTAATGTTGTAAAGAAATACACCATTTTCACATAGAGTTTCTAAGCATTGCTCTAGCTGCATAAAGTTTTTTTTTAAGTTAAAAGCAAATATATTTAAGTACAGTATTTCAATTATTTCCAAGGAGATATGACCTTATTACTAAAGTAAAAAGTAAATAAGAGGCATATAAATAAATTACTCATTGCACAATCAGTCCAAATAAAAGTCAAACGGAGCTCTCTTTTTTAAAGGAACAATCAACTTAAGTGATATTAATCGCTTAGCACTTCACAGCGAAAACACTGAGCATCTTTCTTTTAATCTTATCATTCTTCATTGAACCCGATGCTGGTCTAGCATATAACCTGCAATCATAATCACCCAACACATCTTAAATTATTCCTCTTTATGGATAAATGTGGCTCTTTAGAACAGCCAAAACATCCAACTGTGGCTAAAAGTTAAAACGCGGGGCCATTCATTGGCAGGAATCCTTTTTAAAATGAGAATAGTTATAGTTAGAAAGGAAACTCGGCGGGACAGCTTCGGCAGCCTCTCCTCTTGTTACCATAGCAACTGGACCAACTAAACATAATTCAGACTGCAGGTTTTACTGGCAAATTTAAAAGATTATAGCTTTTAAATAAGTCTATGCAATTAATTAAAGTCATTTTTGGCAGATTGCATAACTGTACTTTGATACCTGAAGTGAAATGCCTGTGCTGTTTTTATGTTTATTACACCCAAACCAATAAAAATTACAAAAGGGAAAATCAGAATAGAGCCATGTGGCTCATTTAGATTTCATACTGATTGATCTCTAATCCACAGGGTTGGACTGGCACCAACATGCATTCATGTACTGCCAGCTGAGCACATTTTATTACCATTTCAATTTACCTGGTGTTTTACACCCAAATATAGTTATCCAATAAATAGAGGTATTGTTCTAAATCAAATGACCCAAGAAGATGTGAGCTTTTTATAATGAACTCCACCTTGATTTAATTAAAAATCAGTCAGCTGATCCTAATTAACAAACATTTTTAGGCCATGATGTATAATTTAAAAAAATGCATACAGCTTTAATCTTGTTGTGCTTTATTTAATAGAATTTCAGAAATATAAAACAGAACAGGATTCTAAAATGCACAAACTTTTGAAACCACTCTTGTCCTATATTCAATATTTTTTTATAATCTCCCATAAGTTACAACTAAGTCTTGCTCTGACTGTTAATAAGCATTTTTATTATACTGTGCATAAATAATGAATTTATTTAATTAGATTTGAAGTTGTAATTTTAAGGAAAAAGATTTTTAAGCAGATTACAATTTTGCTATTTACGGTAATTTGAATCTTTCCATTTTACCAAATTGTAAAATGTGCAGAAAGGAAGAAAGTCTTAGAGATAGTGTCTAAATTTCCATCTGAATTAAGTGGCAGTGACGATGAAAGGAATCCAGAACTAAAAAGAGGTAGAAAATTAAATAAAGTACAGTACAAGGATAGTGTTATGGGGAAGAAGGGGATGTGCTTTCTGAATGAGCTTCAATAAAGTTAACAATTACATTTACAACTGTGATGGGAGACAAATACAACATTTGACGATTATTTGCTTTCGTTATAGAATAATGTAAACTGAAAATGTAGATGGGGAAAGCCATTGAATTTATATATTACTTATGGAAAATGTGGTTTGGGCACATTATAAATCTTTAACTAGGTGAGTTCACGGAAGTAGGAAAGGGTAACTACTTAAGAAAAATATAAAGAGATATTTGACAGATGTAAAATGTCCACTAAGGTTTTGGCATTGAACATATAGTTACTTCAAGAGTTTTTGCTCTCTCAACGTATGTCTATGTTGCCTATCCAAAATAATGTGCTCAAAGAAGAGTTGGAAGAGTTAAACCGTTTAAATTTGTCACACAGTGGTACATCAGGGGCTGGTTTAAAATATGTCACAAGTTAAGAAATAATATAATTTAGCGTCCCCCTATAAGTTAAAATGTATGTGAAGCAAATACTGCACTGTTTCATAATCTTTTATGAAACAAAGCAAAATTATTAAATGCATAATAAAACTGCAGAATTTTGCGTTGTGAACTACAAATTTAACATTTTCGACAGCAAGTGAAGCAGCCGCCAGTTAACGGTCAGTGGGCGTGGCTTTGAATGCACCTACTCGACGTCATCACTGTTGGGTCTCATGTTTACGTGGAAAACATGGCGGCGGACTACAATCAAGGAGATAGCTTGTGAATTCGAGCCGAGCCGTGCGACGCAGACTGTTAGCTTTGAGATTTTTGTCGGAGATATTTCGTATGAAGACGTTTCCGTCTTGTTTCAGCCACGAACGCAGCCGGAATGGAAGACGAGGAGAGGCTAAAGAAGCTCGAGGCCGGCAAAGCTAAGGTATTGATTTTAACATTGCTCCCACTGCTTTAAAGTTGTAACCATTCGTTTTTGGGAGATTGTATTTTTTTTCCCTGTGGGTACGTCAGTCAGCTGTTTTAGCCCCCCTCCCTCCTGTCTCCTCCACATCACCCTTCTGCTCTCAGCTGTCATGCGCCCTGCTCCTGACAGCTGAGGAGGGTTAGCATTTCTGCTAACGCCTTTGTCATGCTGCATTTCTGACATTTCTCCTGAAAGCTTTATTACATTTCCTGAACTGCAGGGTAAGAGTATACAGGCAGTGTTAACTTAAGCACCAAAAAGTCGAGCCTTACGTCGTTATTTAAGGTTCTGAAAGCCACCTGAAGTGACAGACAAGCTGGTGTAACAGGATTTACAAGGCATGTCCTCACACTAGCTAGAAAAGGTACTGCTTCACGTGCCAAACTTGTTTCATGGGCTTTGACAGCAAGGGCCAATGACAGATATGACAGGATAACGCTCATCTGTACAGCAGCTAATTTTAATAAAAATGGGATAGTTTGTAAAACTGTTAATTAATCACATTCCCCATACTGTCACTGGAATAAACAGCAGAGCAGCTCCTGTTGCAACTGTGTTGTAGATTTCTACACCTAAACTAATCTCCTGCATCACTTGTGTCAATACAAGTCCAGCAAAGCTAAATCTGACACTCCTTAGAGCAGTGTAGGACAGGTAAACGTGTTCATATCAGCTTTATAATTAGGTACATCTCTACTACACAGACAAGAATATTGATAGCAATAATACTACACCCTGAAAACAGCATGCATCATAGGTGTGTCAGAATGAAAATGGAAGTACAGGTAATCGTTTCAAAACTGTGCCACAGCCTTGTTATTTTAGGTAGTTTTGATAGTCAATTTGTGTGACCACAAAGTTTTTGTCATTGTAGCGCGGAGCTGATTTGTTAGCGAGTGATTTTCATGACATTTACACAAAACTTGAGAAAAATACAGAATCAAATGGAAACATATCATATAGATGAAACAGAGGGCTATCATTAAAATATACCCATGTTAATGGTGCAGAGTAACCCAATACACGTAACAAGAAAACTTTTTTTTGTCATTGCAGAATTTATTGTGGATTCAGTCCTCTTGCTTAAAAGTTAGATTGCAGAGACCTTAAAATTGTGACCTTGGGTTAGGTATGACTCTGGTATTTTGACTATAAAGGCCCCTTGTTGGCTTGTTAGATACACAAGGCTGTCGCCATGTCCTCACATGCAGTAAATAAATCCAGGGCATGGCTATTTTTTGATAAGTCAGATGAGACCTTGCAAGTTTGGACTGAATCTGAGCTGATAAATTTGAAGGCAATGCTTTTGTAAACTCATCATGACAATAATATTTAAGCAAGTTTTGCATGTAACATGAGACTGCCCAATCTTTTGTCGAAATGTATATTTCATTCATGTGGTATTAATAAGTGTTCTTTTTCTTAAAAGCAAAAAACAAAAACTGAAGCAAAATGCAGTGACGCTGAATGAGGCGAGTCAAGTGAACGACAAGGTTTTTGTTTATGTTGGAGTGAAGAGTAAACTGTCAGTCATCTATTGTGCGGCACCAGACAAGTGTTCGGAGTCACACCAGACATAAAGCAGAGTGAAAATCGTGGGCTGATGTTGCCTGACTATTGTTTGAAGCCATGAGCAGCAGATGTATCGTAGCCTTTTATGTTTGCCTTCAAAATTGAGCATATTTGACAAGCAAGTTGCTGTCAACAATGAATTCATTTGTTTCAGTTCTTGCTTAGATTTTAATTTATTTAGACTTCGCTCAAGATTTTTGCAAGATTTTCTGTTACTGTAAAAGAAACAGTCAGTTGTGGCCCCTCTTCCATTCACCAGAGAGGGTCTGTGATTTGATATTTTAGTTTCACGAAGCTTACAGATTGAATAAACTTTCATCTTTTTTTACTAGTGCCTTTTCTCTTTTCATGTCTATAGATCCAAAATGATTTGGCCAAACATCAGTAGTTAACGGTTCTGCTAAAAAACAGTTGTAAATGTAAAATAGCAATAAAGTAAGCTTTGTTGGGGTTCAGATGGCCTAAAATGTCAGTATCCCTGTCAGGTGCTCCTGCAGGTTTTGAGGACAGGTGATCTTCTTAACTTGAATAGTTAATCACTCAGCTGAAGGAGCTGTGTATTCTTCTGTGTGATGAACAACCTGGAACAGATTACACAGCTCATTAATTGGCTTAATTGACCCTGAAGGGTTTTCTTTTCAGGCTGCAGTAGTTATTGCATGCTGCATCATCGCAAAATTAACATCCTTGACCTTGCAGGTGACCAACTTGGACAGCGTGCAAGTCTCGAAACTTGGATGACTGAGTTTATTTTTTTCCAAACAAGTGTTTTTGTTTGATGCGTCTTTTGGTAAACACTTTAAAGGAAAACTGAAAGAGAAACAATTAGTTTTAAATTGATGTTACATTCGCACACTACAGAATACAAAGTGATTTATTCACAGCATACCATTCATGAAACTGTGGATTTAACTGTAATGAAAGAACAATCTTCCTTTTTTAGGTTTGATAAACAAATTTAAACGTATGTATGTATGTATGAGTTGATTATTATTAATTATTATTAATTTTTTTTTTTTTGTCGTTTTGTCAACATAAATACTGTATTACGCAACAATTTCAGCAAGCAAACAAGGATGTGATGGGCAAACTTGATAAAAATTTTTTTTTATCATTTTAAATTTTTTTAAAATGCAGTTTTTACATAAAATATATACCATTTAACAACCAAGTATTCTCCTTTTATTGAACACACTAATTTTATTAAGTAAAGTCCGCATTAAAATAAAAGTATTAATGAAGTTATTCTATATTTTCATTTTCAATGTATAAAGTCAACAAAATTAGCTGAATGAACATTGCTCAAGAATGACAACTCCATAACTTATTTTGATTTATCAGTTCATTAAATTGTTTTCAATCTTATGAGAAAGCTGTTGTTCAGTTAAAATACAGCACTCAGTTTAATCTACAGGGCTCAATTTGAGATCAAATTAGTGAAGTAATATATTTAGGACTTATTGTTTCAAACCAGTTTAATGAAGTGTTTGTTTTCCTCCTTTCTCTTCTGGTGAAGCTGGACTGGTGCTCTGCATGGATCTCTGGTTTGGCTCATTTTAACATCAGCTTTATTCAAAAATATTTCTGTGTTGCTGTGTGCTTCTAGGACAATGAGGGTCTCTGTGATCGCAGATTTTGTGCTGGATTAAACACCTCCGTCACACTTGGGTTCATGACTTTGATTCTTCCTTAAATTTCTGCAGAACCGTACTTATCTGTTATCTATTTTCCTCTGGTTGTGCTTGCTTTTGCACAACACTGCAGATCTTTGTGGTGTGTTTAAGTGCAGCTTTTTTGTTTTTTTAGCGTAGATTTTTGTTCATAAGAACCCATTGACACATATTGCTTTTTGTCTAGAAGAGTGTTTTGTGAATTTTGTCTTGGCTAGTTGCAATAAATTCTCATATTTTGTCATTATAATGTTCACAACACTATGAGCAGGCTGTGAAAAATTTAATGGAGTTGGGTTGCGTCTGATAGCCAGATTTCTATATATGTATTTTTGCATTCAGTTGTCTGATTTTTTTTTTAATAGTCCTTTTTGTATTGATATTGAGCAAACTGATATTACAATATCAATATTTTTTATTATACTGTGCAGATTGAAAGCAGAAACTGAGATTTATTTTGCTTGGCAAAATTAGGCTTCCTTTTTTTTTTTAAACTAGTTTACATTGTGTTAAATAACTTATGAAAGCTGTTGTTTAGAAGAATTTTGTATTAGTTTGAGGACGTTTATTTTGAACCCATATAGGATAAATACATTTAACGTGTCTGGGGAGAGCATGCTTTTGGAATGGCCTTAAAGTGACCTGCAGAGCAGCTCCTCACACATCAAACAATTGAAATTTTTCTAAAATGGACACATCCTTGTTTGCTCTGTATTTATCTGCTCTATTAGTTTTGGCAGCCATAAGGTAACCTGCTGACCTGGTGAGGAGTCAGATGTGGCAGTGGTAGCTCTTGTTGATACCTTCGCTGTTAGAACATGTGCGAAGAAGATTCTTAGACCCTCGGGTGTTTATTAAGAAAATGCTGATGCTTTCATCAGCAGATAATGTGAGGATTTTGCACTGCAAGAACCTCTTCCTGTCTTTAATGCTCAAGATCTTTTTTGCAGTGTATGCCACAAGAATACGGTAAGACAGAGCACCACTGCATTTAAGGTTATTACAAGATGCAATACTTTTTAAACTCTAAACCTCCCTTTCTTGGTTTTTTTTTTTTTTTTAGTTTGAAGTCCAATTTTGTTTGCTTAAAATTATCATTTGAATATAAATTGTTGGCTGGTATGTAAACCAATAGCTGTAGTTGAGACATACAAATGTATTTTCATATAAAATGACCAGTGAAATGCATTTCTTTGACTAACTCAACAAACTGAATGCTTTGTAATCTGAAGCCTTTTGTAGGCTCTTCAGGCTTCATCAATAATGCAATAAGCATGAGTGCTATTTTAGGTAATCAATACATCAATGTATGCAATCTCAAGCTAGAAAGACATTATCTAGGTTAAGTTGGAGGATCGCATCTTCCAAAAAGGATCAGAGCACATTTTATTAGGTAATTTTTTTTCATGGTGGTAATCAGCCACTATTGGAGGCCGATATGCAAAAAGCCCCTGCACAAATGCCTGTGTAGATGCTATCAGACAGCAGATGGTGATACACCTACGTAGTTTCTGTTTACCCAGATGGTGATGCAGCTATGCAGGCTTCATTTCTCCATATGCTCAGCCAATGGCCCACTCTGCCCTGCCAAATAGGGCAGCTTGTAATGATAAGCAGCTCAGCAAAAGGCAAAACTCTGGGTGATTCCTCAGAGCAGGCCCGCTGCTGCTCATGTCTGATTCTGAGTCAAAATAAAAGCCTTTGACTGTTGTCATTGTGGCTGGTAAAATGCCTGTCCCGTAAGATTGTCATTAGTACTTCTTTTTCTTTCTGTGGTTTGAGATGTACAGTATGAGGCTCCTCTTGACATACAGATATGGTTATGTTTGGACAAAGCCGGGGTCATGTGAGGAGGTGCGGAGGCTCAGATGAAGAGCTTTTAAGCTGTGAATTGTAGGTGGGAACGTGACCACCTACTCTGCTTTGTCGTGACAGCTTTAAAAAAATATTATTTTTGCTGTTGCACCAAAGACTGCATAAATGTTTTGGCAATTTAAGTTGGTGTATGACTTGAGTTTGCCAGGTTGTGTATGTAATCTGACACTAGACCATTTTCTATGAACCAGAGGGATGGTTGAAAGTAAAAATACCGGTACTAGTAGATCAGCAGTTTCTGAAATCCTCAGCCCGTCAAGCGCTAACCATGCCATATTCCAAGTTTTAAGTACTCTTTCTTTCTTTTGATGCTCTATTTTCAACAAGTCATTTTCACCATGTTCAGACCTAAACAGACTGTGTTGCTCCTGTATGTTTGGCTGATTGGATACATTTGTGTTAACAAGTGCTTGAACAGGTGTATCTAACAAATGGCAGGTGAGTGTATTTATTCACGAGATGCAAAGACATTTCACAGAATAACCAGAGGAGTGTAAACTGACCATAGGGGTCAGACTGTCGTTTGTTGGATAAACAAATGGATCAAACATTCAAAGCCGAGGTCCAGTTCTGAGATTGTTTCAAAACGTTGTCACACAACTTCAGAACATTTCAGAAAGTGAATTGTTGATAGTGCTGGATTTGTTCCTTGTGTGTTCAACGTTTCTGAAAAAATCATCAATTTTGTGGATGAAATGCAGCCAGTAATTGTGCTCTCTTTGGCATGATATCTCCTTCGTTCCTGTTCCATTCTCTAGTTGATTGCATGTGTGTGCAATGGTACACAAAGAATACCTGAATTTGGTTTTAGGATTGTGTTGGGAAGCTTATGTGTCCCTTACTGTGGGGCATACAGGAAGAAATGTCCATCCTTCTACATACCAAGATTATTATATTTTGTTTTCTATAAAGATCAATATTACTGGAAACCCTGTTTGATGTAAATGTGAAAGAGTGAATGAGAAACATATTGCCAGTGGAGGGTACAGTTTTGCACATTCACTAATAATGGAACAAATTTTTCATTTAGTGGATTAGCTTTTCTACTAACTTTGGATATTTTTAGCAGAATTAACTTCCACTAAATTAAGTTTGACCAACATTGTCTAACAAAATTCACAAACTTGTTCCTGTCCATTGTGGGCATGTTTCAAAGGCTGTTTGGCACGCTGTTGGCTTAATACATGTACATGTGGCAAGAAATTCAACTGGAAGGAGATAAAGACATGTGGCGCAACTTGAGTGACAGTTGTCTAAGCGATTAGCCATTTAGCGTTGGCTTCTGCAATTTTTTTTTACCTGTTTAGCTTTAGAGAAGCTAATTGTTTAGTTAGCAGAATATGGGTTAGCGAAGCTAATTTTTTGGTTAGCTGTGCCCACCACTGCATATTGCAAAACATTTTATTGAACCTGGACGAGGTTTAAAGTGTTATTAGCTACCCTTTTACTCGATTATAGTCACTTTCTACAGAAAGACAGATAAATCACTTAAGACTGTAGCAATTCTTGTGGCTTAAAATAGCCTTAAACTCCTCCAAGACCTAAAAGGTAAACACAATCTAAATTAAATTGCCATAAGGTAGAACGTTTTTCCAAATCATCTGTTGACACGGTCAATTTTAATTGGATTTAGCTACATTTAACCATCTGGCCCATGAAGAAACACACAAAAGCACTTGTGGTACACCTGTCTGTTAAGGTGCGCAATCTTCTTGGATGTCTGTCATATGGTACAGGGATATTTAGCAGACAGGAGATGGGCATTAGTATGGTATCCTTGGCAACAGCATATCTAAAAACGGCCTGCAGCAGACGGTCCATGCAGCCACCTGTGGCCCTTCTGTCAGCACCGCTCAGGTGACTCTCCTGCTAAGTTGTTGATGTCCAGGTATAATGGCTGCCAGGTGTACTAACTTTACAGGTTGATAAATTAGTATGATTGTTTCCATGATGATGATCAAGTAGAAGGTAGCTCATAAAAAAAAAAAGCTGGAGTATAAAACTGCGGAAACAGAAATAGTCAGTACAAAGTATGCACTCTTTATAGGACAAGTGTGGTTGTATCAGAGATAATGTGTGCTTTGATTACTTGATCAATTAGTTCGTTGCAATACACTAATTGCAAATTTTAAATATAGTTCATGAGTCATTTGCAGGAGACTTGTAGTCTTAAACCTAACAGATTTCTATTTCTGACATATAAATTATGTTCTGGTTGAACTCAAACTTCATTTTTATTTGTATTCAGGGAAAGATGATGACAGAACAATCATTGTGGTGGACTGAGGAAATTTTTCATTGGCATATATCGATGTTCAGAGATCAGTAACCATTTCATGATCGTTTATTCAAATGTAGCAGTTTAACACTCATACACATCGATCTGCTTGATTATGAACTAAACAAAAATGGTGATTGGTTGTGATTTAGCTCATTCTTACTTAGGCTGCTTTTATTGAAGGCTTGTTAAGAGTTCAGTTAGCAGTGTATACCACATGTTCCTCTCAAATTAACATTTTATACGCAATAAATAAAATGTGTAAAGCTCCGATGTATAAAATTTAAGCCTTGCTATTCTCACAAGTAAATGCATAATTTTTCTTTTAATCGTTAGCACAAATTTGGGGTCTCTCATAATTGCACTGAAAAAGAAGCATGATGTCAAGTGTAACAACACTTTGCTGATGTGTCTTTATTTTAAATCATCTTATGCTAAGGTGTGGCCAGTTTGAATATCCATAAAAGAAGGCAAACATAGTTTTAATTGATTATTTAATTAATCCATCAATCAGCCCATCACTAATCACAGCACAGTGCTATTGGATGGAGTAAAAAGAAGCCAACTCTGAAGCGAAAGAAGCTCATTTAACTGAACCAACTGAAGCAGATATCAACTTCTCACAAATGTTCAAATTGGAACAGCTGGCAAAAGACAACATAATTTTTGTAGACACCGAATATTAAAAATCTGCCATTTAAAAAAGCATGACCGTCTGTTTTAACACTTAATAGACACACTGTAAATTGAAAAGCAATCCCTTTAGTCAGGATTAGCACCTGTCACAGTAAGAAGCAGGTGTTGGGTCTTATGGCTACAGGGAGGGACAACTCATTCCTAACGGGCACAACTTCTATTTGGGGCATAAAATGTTTCGCTTGACTATCACTAAGCTGTGTCATTTCAGAGTAAGTATCAGCTTTTTCTTCTTTGATAGCAATTTTAAGAGGGATCCTGCATAAGGTTTGAAGTGGATGAATCTTGACTAATGGGTCACACACAAAAAAGCATGTGAATGGGTTCTGCAGTGGGAAAACTAGAAGCTAACGGACTGATTTTTCCTGTAAGATCATTTAAACGTTCACTTTTATTTGCAGAAAGTATATTCTTTCAGGCTTAGCTGTAACACTGCCTGTTAAACATCTTCTCTCTCCAGCTTGCCGAGTACCGCCAGAGAAAAGCTTATGCGGACTCCCAGAAGAAACAGAAAAAGAAGAAGAAAAAGAAGCCGGCTGAGGACTCGGAGGGCGATTCGCAGGAAAGAGTGGAGGTCGAGCCGCCTCAGTCTGTGGGAGGAGAGGAGGTCTCAGGTGGAGGACAAGATGAATCACAAGGAGGAAACGGAGAACCGCCCACCACAGAGTTTACCTTCACCAAGACACTGAAGAGCGGAGAAACTGTCAGGCATAACCAGACTTATAAGATGGAGGTAAACACGTTTGATTCATACATTACTCAATACAGCAACTCATATTTTCTTTATTAGCCTTATCAGGGCCAAATATTATTATGACACTGCCGCACACTATTTATTGAACCCTACAGTTCAACTTCCTTAAATGAATGAGATATTTTGACCATATTTTGAAAATGGGCAACAAAAACTAACATTTTCTCTTTGGAAAAGTTGTATTTGAACAAGTCTCCCATGTTGAGTGTCAATAATGTGCGTGAACTGCTGCAACAAATGTTGTAAAGTAATCTAATATTTGGTATTCCTTAAAGGAATGCATATTGCCCATTGCCTTTCATAACAGTTTTAAACTGAGATCATCTTATGACGAGACGGGACCAAGCAGTAGTGTTTTGGTCAATGTTTGATACCCGTTATAAGTAACTGGTCTGAGTATTAGAAACTAATAATGTGTTTTTGTATCAAAAGAAACAGCATGCAGCCTTAGAAAGTACACAGATAAGGATTGAATAAAGCACAACCAGGAAAAGCTAAAATCCTATTTAAAAAATAAACTTTTCTTATGCTACATCTAACTTTATTATGCATATCTGTTAGAAGCCCTGATGTTTTCCCAAATAAAAACAAGGACATAAACATACAATGCAAAGGTATGTCCATCTGCAAAACATTTTTGTGGTTTATTTGTAGAAAATATGCCATTTAGTTTTGTTTGTTAATTTCTAGCAAAAAGCATTTCCTCCACTTGCATTATTTTATAAGAAATTCAGTATAAAATAGATTTTTTTTTTTTTTTAATATGCAGACCTAAGGGCTCTTGTACATTTTGTCCCATCACTTCAATCTCTTTTGCATGACCATGTGCTGCCGCTCTTTTCCCTGAACCTGTCATGGACCCGAAAAAAGTACCTGGTTGTCATGGAGACAGACAATTGCTTTTAAACAGGTTTGGATGTGTCGGTCTGTGTGACCAATTCCTACGGCCTTGCAAAGCATTTCAGAAAACTGAAAGGTTGGCTGAATGTATCATTATGTTTCCTGGTACATAACATTTTTATTTTTTATTTTATTACCTTGAGAGGCCCCGATGTCCACTCTGTTATGAAGCACTTGGGGACAAACAGTAAATTACTGCCCGGTGAATGGGAGCTGCTGAGCATCTCTAACAAAACACATCTACTTGCTTTTAGTTGCTAAACTGTACAGAATGGTTTGTTGCGATTTGTTTGAAGGTAACATTACAATTCCTTTTGTTTCAGTATTTGTCTTGCTAAACCTTTTGTCATTTATTCAGATTAAACTTGTCATGAGGCCCCAGCCTAGGGTGATGCTGCTTGATGAGAATCACAGCGGCATCAGAGTTTTTAAAAATTAAAACAATTAATCAAAAGTACTTAATGTTAGGGATGCGCTGTATTGGATTTTTGGCCGATATTCGATACGTTAAAATTTATTTGACCAATAACCGATACCAATACCGATTTTCTTTTTTCCCCCCTAGACCTACTTACAGAAACTACACAGCTTTTTCTGCTGTGGAATTAAAATACATTATTCCACATGGTCTGTCAGTTTGGCCTGCCACTAAATGCAGATGCCAAAAAGGGGGCTGAAGATGATCTAACACTTCAACTTGGATTATGTTGAATGTCAAATTTATTTTTGACATTTACTCTGTAACACAATGACAACACTCGACTAGTGCAAATTTGTAAATGTTCACAAATCTAAACTCAACGGCACGTATGATGTCATAATGTTGTGCTGGCATTTCAGGCATCCTTGTCACTGAGTTGTCATACAAAACAGCGCCTTTCTTATCGGTGAGTTATTTTGATGGAATGGCCGATGTCCAATATTTAGCTTTATCGCTAATATCGGCCAATACCATGCCAATACCATGCCAATAATATCATGCATCCCTATTTAACATGTTTACTCAGTTATCTCTGCCCCCATCCTGTACAACATTGTGGCACTCAGAATTATTGTCTGAGTGTCGAGAGGCAATACAACAGCTTTACTTTCACAAGCTGAGCATTATGTCTGGCCTCAATGCTCCACTTGATATATAAATAAAACTTTATTAGAATTTGCTTTGGGTTTGTTTAAAATGTAATGAACACGGGGATGAAAAGACAACGAAGAAAACAAAGGCAGAAAAGTGAGAGAAGGGTTAAAAGGGAATGAAGGATATAGGAGTAGAGGGGAGAGAGAGAGAGAGAGAGAGAGCACAAATCAACATCATTGAAGTCTGCCTCTAGACCTGTGGAAAGATAAAAAAGACAGAACTGAGAAACCACAACAACAAAACAACATATACAGTATAATGATACTTATAACATCATTAGAAAGTATTTTATACAGTACATGGTAATGCAAGATGTATTTATTGTCCACCACAACCCAACGGAGTGTGTATCTGATAAACACCTGAATCTAAACACCTGTGTGAGCATGATTGTCACTGTAATATTTCTCCAGAAGAATGTTCAATAGTGGATGTGGGGACCCACAGACCCACCCTCACAGGACACAATGGTAACACAGGGAGGACCGGGGCCACAGACACACAGCGGCCCCCAAGCCCGGAGCCCCGGGAGTCCCCCAAATTGATCCAAGCGAGGGTACAATCCAAAACCCAACCTGAGACATAAACAGACCACACAGACAGCCCGACAGAGCCTCTGTCATGCCCTCCATGCGCCCCACCACCCGACAGAGACCGCAAGCCATCCCCAGGCTGGGAGCCAGAGCAGCAGGGAGCAGCAGTTGGGGGAAGCCGGCCCAGCACACCAAGGACCGGCACCCCAAGAGCCCCACACCACAGGCCTGGAGAAACCCTGGCATGCCACCTATCTCAGTTATGTCTCAAACTGTTTTCACACATATTCTAGAGTCCCAAATGGCTCTGTGCTTGATCCAAAGGGCACAAAATTATTCAACTGTCACTCCAGGCAAATAAGATTTCAAGAAAACAGTGAGACAGTTGATGTTCAGTCAGGTCATCTGGACGATTTCTTTCTTTTTTTTTTTTTTTTTTCCTGAGATGCTTCATCCTTCATCCAAAGGACATCATCAATCTGAGGAGCCACTGACAAACTGAGTCCCACCACAAACAACACACTCCCATAGTGGGGGAAAAACTGTTTGCTGGTGATAAGATGGCCTCTGTTTTTTTCCCCACTATGGGAGTGTGCTGTTTGTGGTGGGACTCAGTTTGTTGGTGGCTCCTCAGACTGAAGAAGTCCTTTGGATGAAGGATGAAACGTCTCAGCAAAAAAAAAAAAAAAAAAGAAACTGTCCAGATGACCTGACTGAACATTGTTGGATTACCAAGCATGACCTTTGTTGAGTGAGACTAATTAAATTTACAGATACAGTATACTGTACACAAATATACTATGTCACTTGTGCACTTGTAAAAGCATCAGCTTCATTCATTTAGGATTCAAGTTCTTTTAGTCATATACACCACATGTTGTACATGTGGTGGAACAACATTGTGTACACAGGGTCCCAGTTACATCCAATTAGAGTATTAAAATGTAAAAGAAAAATAGTAATAAGATCTAAGATATGAACTAAGAAAAATGTTAACTAAAAATACACTAAGCACTAATAGCATTAAAAAAATGCTGAACTACAGCACCTGACCTGTGACCATCATGCTGACCTTTGCTAATTTGTAACTATACAATGAACTAATTTGCCATAAATATTTATCTAATGTTTATAAGTTTAAAAACTGATTCATACGGTCAGTTATCTTTGAAGTAATAGTCATTTCTTATTTTTGTGTTGCAGCCAGACAGCGAAGTTTCCACCACGGCTGAAGATTGTTCCTCAGAGGTGAGTCAACGCATCTCAAATTCAAAATGGTCTTTTTGTGAAGTGAACTTCCTGTTTTTTTTTTTAAATTCTGATTTATTGTAGAATCAATGTATAGGACTGCTTGGGACCAGTGTTATTGAGGATTTATGGCCATAAATAGGCTTAAATATTCGCATTAAAAAAAGAAAAGTAAAACGTAATAACTTACAATTCCTTTGCTCTGTACAGACTGAATTAAACCTATTCTTCAGTGAAATATTAACTCATATACTGTATATATAGTGTACTTTTTGTGTTTTAGTAAGAGAAAATCATAATTATCAACCTGACTCATTTTTTGATGCACAAAGATGCTTAAAGGTCATTTCCTTCCCTGGCACTTCCCAGTTATTTGTTTTTTACTCAGAACGTTGTGAATTAACAGGTTAATGGGTGCCATGATGAGATGACAGAAAGCCTAATGATGTCTTCAAAGGATTTTATCTGGGTACAGTAATGTAATCCAGCAGCTCTCCTGGCTCTGCTTTGCTAACAAACATGCTGGCTGATTACCGGTGGTTCTTCTGCATAACTTCCACTAACCACATCTGTTTTAGGCTGGTCTTACACAGCTGTATGCTTTCATATTCATCCACAAAACTGTTCTGTGTGGAAAAGACAAAGTGTTATTGCCTTTTATAAAGCACCAGTGTTGAAATGACCTAAAAGTTTGGGACAGAACGGTGCTTTTTGACATTGTAGAAGTGTAAATTATCTGTGAAAGCTGCAGAACAGACAGTATGAGGAGGGCAGTGACTGCTTCAAGCAAAGAAAACAAAATGTTACAAAAAAAACATCTGTTTTCCTTAAATTTATTACAAACTGAGATGATGCTGAGATGGATTAAAAACTGAACTCAAATACATCTTTGAAGCACATTAAATATTATTTTAGATTTATAAATAAGTTAAAGATTAGGTATGAAGCTAAAGATAGAACTGTTTCAGTGCTAAATGTTTTTCTGAGCTTTAGCAGGAAAAAATTAACACAGCATGTTATCTGACAAACGAAAGCTTGCTGTGATCATTTGAAGTTTCTTTTAATTTCTGCATTGATTTTAGACAAAAATAATTTATTTGATAGGAAAAAAAAATGTTAATCTTAATTTATTTTAAAGGTTTAATTGGGTTTTTTAAACCAAAAACTTTTAAAAGTTGTTTGAACATAATTTTCCCTTGTTCATTTTAAAGTCTACTTCCAGTGAAGAGACAGTTTTAAAACCAATTTGTGAAAGGGTATTAATATTTTACATCAACTACTGTATATTATAAACTCAGTGAGCCGTTCTGTTTTGAATCTGCAGAGCTCCTTCAGCAAAGCAGAGATTGGTGCTTTTCTGATGTTGTTGAACTTGAAAGTAACAAAATAAATTGATAAATTATAAGTCAAATACATCCATTTTTCATTTAATGTGTACATTTCTGTCTCTGTTAAAAACAGTATTTTTCAAATTTGTGCCACAAAAACTAAACTAAAGGAACACAGAACAGGTTTTAAGCCCTCAACAACTGCTATAGTTGGACTTTGCATCCTCTGGGCATTATTATAAGGCCTGCTTTAAATTCTGTTTATTGTTGAAAGAGCATGATAGGAAATAATACATCAAAGTGTCTCCTTTTTTAACATTTTATCATACTTTTGGTGTTAATGTGTTCTTTTAATTCCTGTACTTTGGTAAGAAACTGTCTGCAGCGTATCTGCAACTATTCTTAGGTTTTTTTTGTTGTTTTTTGTTTGTTTTTTTACAATTTTAATTATTTTCTGGCCCATAACTACTTATAAGCTTCTGTCTTAAAGAAAAATAACTTTTATTGCTTTCTGTTTCTTTGAGCTCATCTAACTAGTCTTTTGTTCTTTGGTGATTAGATTTGTTTTCGTTGCTTATCTGAATCTTATAAAATTTGTGTTAGCCCTGACTTGTATTTTCCTGCTCAGGAGGAGGTGGACAACCTGCAGCAGGGTCATACAGAACAAGACATGGAGGATGCACTATCAACTAGGACCCAAACTGTGGAGGAGCTGAATCAAGTTCTTGAGGAAATTGGGTCTGACTTTGGCACAGAAACGGTACAACAGGTAAATGCTTTACTTTGATATGCCATTCTTCGGGGGGGGGGGGGGGGTTGCATGTCCAATTAAA
>JAVCKU010000139.1:7822115-7834777 GCA_032273985.1 Hypsolebias coamazonicus | reverse complement strand
TTATTTACTTTATCTCATCAGACATGTCCAGATACTTCCACTCCTTTGTGCAGTTTGTCGTCTCGCTCTGGCCTTTCCCATCCAATCTCCACCTGCACATGGTACCTCTTTGTCTTCTTTTTCACTCATAATATGAATTTTAAATATTCTTAATATGTTAAAAGTAGCTGAAAGGACCAAATGTTTGTTTAAAGTAAAATTTATGAATACTTTTTTCCTTCATATTCTGGACTCTGATTTACTTATTCATTTATTTTTCAGAGGAAGTGCGGCAGCTTCAAGTGAACATCCCTCACTCAGGTCTAGTTCTCACCCCTCTGGGCAGCTCCATCTCCATCCCCTGCTTTGTATCTCTCTCCTCCTCCTCCTCCTCCTCTTCCTCTCCTCCAGTGGTACCTCGGGTAAAGTGGACAGTGGTGTCCGGTGGGGTGGAGACGCAGATCTTGGTAGTACGAGGTCAGAGGGTGAAGATCAACGATGCGTACAGAGATCGGGCTGCGTTGTTTAACTACACCTCCTCCCCTGACGACGTGTCCCTGTGGTTAGGAGACATGCGCCACAGCGACTCGGGTCATTACCGCTGTGAGGTGCAGCAGGGGCTGGAAGATTCCAGCGACATCATTCAAGTCAAAGTCAATGGTGATTGATTTATTAACAGTGATGTTTTAGTATGATAAAGTCTCCCCAGCAGCCATGATCTGTCTTATTTCTGTGCATGTGGTGTACAGCATGTGATGATGATATTCATTTTTATGTGCGTCTAGGGGTTGTGTTCCACTATCGAGACGCTTTGGGCCGGTATGCCTTTTCCTTTCAGCAGGCCCAGAGAGCTTGTACATCCATTGGTGCACAGATTGCAACTCCCGACCAGCTGCTGGCAGCTTATTATGATGGGTACGAGCAGTGCGACGCAGGCTGGCTCGCAGATCAGTCCGTCAGGTAGTTTGTCACCATTTTTCATTTAAAAAAAATTTTTTTTTAATATGATCAAACTGCAAAATATTCTTGAAGCTTTACTTTAAAGTTTTCTAATAATTATGACATGTTTGTGTTTTCCTTGATGCAGGTATCCAATCCAGGTCCCTCGCGAAGGTTGCTATGGAGACATGGATGGGCAACCAGGAGTGAGAAACTATGGGACAATGAATCCAAACGATCTATATGATGTGTACTGCTACGCTGAACGAATAGATGGTGTGAATTATAAAGCTATAAAATGTTTATGTGTGCTGGATTTTTGCCATTTTAAAAGTCAAACATGCACAGATCACATTTTACCACGTTTTTAAAGCTCCAACTAGTCAATTCCAGTTTTTGAAGTACTATGATTAATAGCAGACAATATATTTGACGCTATATAATACAGTATTGTATTTATAGTTGAAATTAAACAATCTCTGTTTATCATGAATGTTTACAGCCAAACAAGCTTTTTCTTTAAAACTAAAAGAGTTTTCTCAGTGGAAAGCTACAAACAACATTCTCCACATTATGAAGAAAACTATTTGTATCAATAAAAACTAACAGAAAAATACATATCACTCAAATAAGACAAATTATTGCCCTTTACAATTATCAAATTTTTAATTATATTTTTGCACTCCTAAAAATATTATAATAATAATAATAATAATAATAATAATAATAATAATAATAATAATAAATAATAATAAAATTCCACCTTTTAGCAGAACAGTATTTTTTCTTTATAACTTCCATTTAAAATAATTCACTGGTGTCCAGCATTATACAAACAAATAAATAAATAAACAAAACATCACTGATTTACTGTTAAATGCACTGCAGTGGCTCAGTGGTCAGTGTCATCATAATCCTGAATCGGTGGGATTGAGCCCCGGTTGCTTCCGGTGTAAAACAAATGTCTTGTGCACGTTTGCTAACTGTGGTGACACATGAAAAGTGGATCAGTGAGAAAACAAATACTTTTATATGTTTTACATGTTGGGCTGCTTTCAGACCCTGGCTTCCTTTGCACAAGAGATCTGTGATCTCAGTGGGATTTGCCAGGTTAAATAATGGTTAATAAATATGTGGTAAATTGTGTAATACTTATTAAAGTTACTGTAACTTAAACTGAAAATTGTAGCTTGATAATTATAAAAATTTAAGTATTTATTTACATTTGTCAACCTGCTTGCAAATTATAGCTTTTACAAAATAAGCTTGTCCTAAATGTCACCTGTTTAAATAACCCACGAGGACTCCGTTTTAAAACCTAGGCCTCGTGTGTTATTTTGATCTAAGGGCAGCAGGAGGGTGAAGTTACAACTTGGGGTCAAATTGAAAAATTGTAGTTTATATGTTGCTGAACAGTAAAATGAGCTGCAGAAAGTCCGCTATAAAAAAAAATCATTGACAATAATGGAAATATTTTGTGTTTTAAGGGGAGGTGTTCCACGACTCTGTCCCACAGCGGTTATCGTTTGATGAGGCACAGTTTTATTGTGGAGCTGCAGGTGCAGAACTGGCAACAACAGCACAGTTGTACTTGGCGTGGAGTGAAGGACTGGACCACTGCAGTCCTGGGTGGCTGGCTGACGGCAGCGTGCGTTACCCCATCGTAACCCCAAGAGAGAGATGTGGAGGCCCTCAAGCCGGCGTCAAGACTCTGTACCGTTTCAGGAACCAGACTGGTTTCCCAGAACCATTCAGGCTTCATGATGTTTATTGTTTCAAAGGTGGGTCTCTTGTTCCACAACTACAAACTGTATATACGTATAATGCAGTGTCATTGAAAAGGTATAATTGCTACTCTGTCTTCAACAGGAAAAAGGAAAACCTCTGATGACTCTTCAATGGACAGTGTGCTCACAGAAGCAGAAGACATTGAACAAAACATTATACTTTTTATGGAAACACATCAAGAAATTCAGCTTAATCAACAAGCGGAACAGGTGGAGCGAGAGGTGCAAAGTGTACTTGAGTCCTTGCCCGTTTTGTCAAGCCCTTTCACTGTAGAAAGCCCAGTTGACACACACCCAACGGTTACATCTGACATTGCAGAATCCACCCCGAACACATCTGCACTGGACCTCCTTCAACTAGTTAATGAAACCTCAGAAACAAGCTTGGACTCTGAGCATCCTACTGAAGTCATGAACACTACCATCAGCAAAACTGAAACCTACAATTCAACCCAGAGCACGTCATTTTCACTCGGTGTTTACAATCAAACAGATTTCCACCAAAACCTAAGCTTCGCCGTTCTTCAGTCCGAGCTTGAGAGGACCACATACAAACCTCACACTGAGAACCAGACAGGGCCAGGCATCAATTTTGAGGAGATGACACATCCACTTGAAGAGCACCAAGAATTACAAAACACCAGCTTAAGTTTCGAAAGAGCACACGTAAATTACAGTGACACAGAAAGCAACACTCGAGAGGAGAGTTTCTGGGAGGCGGCTACGATGACAGTTGAGCCAGCAGTGCTTCATGTGAAGCTGGAGGAGGCGGCAGAAGATCCTGAGCAGGTGTCGCTCTCGACTCAAGCATCTCAAGAAAAAGGAACACTTTCAACACATGTAACTCCAACTACAGAATCAGCCATTGAGACTTCAGCCTTACTGTGGGACTACATAGATGGATCTGGAGATAATTCTCAAGGTATGTCAAGCATTTGTATGTGTCCATCTAAAAAAAAAAAAAAAAAAAAAAAAAGAATTTTTGCCAATAAAAATTTTATAGATTTAAAACTAAATAAACTTGTGACCATCAAGAGTCTATATGCAATATTTGATATGACAGCCGTTTAGCTGTTTTCATATGGTTCTCATCAGTTTAGAAGCATTTTTATTTATTTCAACCAATCTTATTATTCTTCTAATTACTTTGTACTCTTTTACAGAGATAGACATCGCAGTAGAAGACGTCACCACATCCCTTTCTTCCACTGCTGGTTTCACCACACACCAATCACATTCTTTGGCTAGTAGAGCTCCTGCTGAACAGACTGCAGCTCCAGACACCCTCTTACCTGAATCACACAAAGTGGGCTCAGAAGTATTCTCCACATCACCACACCTATGGGAGTCCTCCATTTCTAGACAAGAGGGAAGTACAAGCTTAGAAACAGGAGACGTGGAAACTGAAGAAATACAGATTCTTACAACCCAGTCACTAGAATGGGTTGTTTCCAAAGTAAGTTTAACTACCACTGGGTCTCCAGAGGAACTGAACACCTCTCAGTCACCGTCTGAATTTTCTATGGCACAGAATGAAACATCAGGTTACGTACTGTACTTTGATTCTAGCACTTCTGCAGAAGATGCAAGTGGATATGAACCTAGTACAGGTAGTTCCTCTTTTCAAGAGAATAATCAACTTGCTCTAGCCTTTGAAGAACAAACTACAGCTACCCCAACCCATGAAGAGGAAGTCAATGTTTCCCTTTTGATGGAACAAGTTACAGTTGCTCCAACCCATGTCCATGAAGAAGCAAAAGTCATGACAACAAATTTTCTTAAGGAAGAAGCCAATGTTCCCCTGACAACTGATGAAGAAACAATGGTTACCACAACCATGACTCCTGTGGAAGGACCTAAGTCTGTCCCAACCATGGCTCTGGAAGAATCGGCTAAGGTTACCCAAACCCTTGAACTTGAAGAAGGAGCTAAAGCCACTCCAACTAAAGTTGACGTAACTCTTGATAAAGAAGACACAACTCCTTCATTCATTAAACGTGAAGATGAAACTAGTGTTTCCCCGATCATTAAAGAAGTCACAGTTGTTCCAATCCATGTACTTGAAGAAGAAGGTAAAGTTGTCCCAACCCTGGATCTTGATGAAGAATCTAAAGTTGTCGCAACCCATGACTTTGCAGAAACTTCAAGAGCTGTCCCAACTCTTGAAGAAGAAACCAAAGCTCCCTCATCTCTAGACCTTAAAGAAGAAGTTGCCACAACTATTGAAGATGTCAAATTTGCTCCAACTCTTGTCCTCAAAGAAGATACTAAAGTTACCCCAACCCTTGTCCTTGAAGAAGTTAAAGTTGCCCCAACCCTTGTCCTTGAAATAGTTAAAGTTGCCTCAACTTATGACCTTGAGGAAGCAACTAAAGTTGCCCTATCTCTTGACTTTGAGGAAGAAGCTAGTGCTGCACCAACCATGGAAGAAGAGGTCAAAGTTACCCCGACCCTTGTCCTTGAGGTAGTTAAAGCTGCCTCAGCTTATGACCTTGAGGAAGCAGCTAAAGTTGTCCCAACTCTTGACCTTGAAGAAGCAACTAAAGTTGTCCTATCTCTTGACATTGAGGAAGAAGCTAGTGCTGCACCAACCATGGAAGAAGAGATCAAAGTTGCCCCACCTTTTGTCCTTGAAGAAAGTATTAAAGTTGCACCAACACATATCCTTGAAAAGGTTAAAGTTGAACCAACCCATGCCCTTGAAAAAATTCAAGTTACCCAAACACATGTCCTTGAAGAAAATGAAGAAACTCATGTTGCCCCAAACTTTGTCACTGACAAAGCAAAAGTTGCCTCGACCTTTGCGACTGAAAACCTTAATGTTGCTCCAACCTCCCATTTTGAAGAGCAAACACATATTGGGCCGGTTGATGCTGACTTCACTGTCTCTCCCCTCGATTCTCAAACTTCTGAATGGGCTCTGCTGATGACCACAAATGGACCCCAAGAGTCTCTGGATGATGTTGAGTTCGGTCAGACACCCTCAGTCAAAGCAGTTTCAGATGCACTGACAACTAAGATGAGCACAAAACCCACTGCTGCTGCTGTAAATACAATCTCCCCCTCCATAATCACCACCCCTCACAGGTCCCAAACCATCTGGAGCCCAACCACCACAAGACCCAAGAGCTTCCATGAGACGATTGAATTACAGAAGGGGACCCATGTCATACCACCTGTGGATCATGCTTTGGTTGATCTTGAGCTCAGCCTCACTAAGCCACCCACCCTGCTTATCCTGCCCAATGAGAGGGCGGCTGTAGGTGGTGCAGGGAAGTCTTCAGGTAATGTTAAAACCACATTCACCAGCCTAACCGTCCTCTTTCTGCTTAGTGCAGTGATGCACTAAAACCCCTGGTTTGTTTCCTGACCAACCAGTCTCTGCTTCACCTTCTGTAAAACCCTCCACTTGCTTTTCATTGACTCCTCACATTGTTTTACTTGCAGTATGAGCAAGTCTACTGACCTTTCTTACTAAAATTAACTTTCAAACCCTCCTTCGCTTCTGTCCTTGCGACTCCCTGCTCAAGATACTCACCGTTGGACAGTTTCCCCATTGACATTCACCAACAGTCTACTTGTGCATGGTGTTTTTTTCTACTCATCCAAAATTTGACTTCTGTGAAGTACCGGTACGTGTTTAAATGAACGTTTTAGTGCTTCTTTTTACAATATAACACCTCAAGAATGATGGTGACACCTTAGTGAATGTATTTTTGTAAGTTGAGCATTAAAAGTTGTTTGCAAATAATCTATTTCTGCACAAAAACAGAAGCTAAAGTTCTGTCTTGAACTGCAAAAGATCACATTGCCTACGTGATTGGGCAGGAAGCGATTTAATGAATGTACCAGCAATTACAATGAATTACAATGGAACTAACCAATGCAGCTAAACAGTTTTATGTGTAACTCTTTTGCCACTTATGACATTTTTTTTTCCCAGTTGCATTGCTATATTAGCCAGTCTAGCACCAGGATTTGTAACAGCTGGCAAACTGAATTTCCTTGAATGGTTCAGAGCTTCAGTTTATTGGGGTCTTGGGATCAGACTCAACTCCTTACTTTTGTTTGAAACTCATGTTAACATTTTTCACCAGTTAAACCCAGGAAAGTATTTCTCGTTCAAAACATTTTTTTCTTTGCTAAGCAGATTTTGGTTAGTCATTCCAGTCTTTGACTTTGGTGATGTAATTTACAGATCTGCTTCCAAATCCCGCCTCCATAAATTAGGCCCCTTTTAACCACCAAGCCTTTCAATTTGTCACCGGAGCTCCATCAGCACATCACTGTACTCTTTATTCCCTTGTGAATTGGCCTCCTCTTCACCCTCACAGACAAACACTGATTTATGTGATTTATAAAATCCCAATTGGTTTAATCCCAGTTCTCCATTTGTTACTCAATACTGTATTAATAACATTTGTCCTTGTTGTTCCAGTAGCTACAACAATCTTCATGTCTCCAAAGCACAAACTTTCTCCTGGTCATTCTCATTTTCTGTTGCTAACGGTTGCAACAGACTCTAAAGATAATTTTTGTTATTTGCGTTTCATCTTTTAAAAGTGAAAGCATCGCTTCATGATCACCGCACCTCTTGGTTGTGGGTATATTTTTACTTATGCATCTGTTTTAGTTATTAGATTGTGCTGGGCTTTTGACATGTACAATTTGACGTTTGTTTGTTTGTTGTGTTTATGTTCTGCTGTTTTATCCCGTTTTATTGTTATATTTTTGCTGCCTGTTGGCCAGGTTGTTACTGAAAATTAGAATTTGTTCTGAACTGAATAAGTTAAATGAAGGTCTGATTATTATTACAGAAGCACAGAAAAAGTGTAAAAAAAAATATTATTAAGTTTATCTCCTCACTGGAAGAATTTTTTTTAATTTGTTTTGCCCCTTTCTTCCATTTTGGTTTAAGTTTCTACGGTTCAATATTTCACTTGAAAAAAAATCTAAATACTGTAGCTAATTTCTACAATATACAGTATACAGTATTTTCATTCATAAAAATGTAGAATTTGTACCTCTTTTTTCCCACATAATTAATATTTAAATTGAATACAATCTTTGTGCATGAGCTGGCAGATCGATGCAGGAGTTAGCAGTATTTTTACAGTAAGCTGTTTAAATAGCACTTATTTTGTCAAGTTTGCACGTCTTTTCAAATGTTTTGCATTATTTGAAGCTCAAGTTGTGCTTTGGTCTACGATTAAACTACAGCAGTGTAAGCGTTTGTACTTTCACACTTGTGTGTCTTTTGTTGCTCTGACTGACCTGCTAAAGTGTCACTTCACAACAGGATTTTTGTGACGTTTGTCCATGTTGAGGCAAAAGTCTCCCGCAGCTGTATCTTCTATTGCACTTAAAATACTACAACATAAAATCAGGAGACATATTGCAAAAACATAAACCAAGCTTAGAATAACTATTTGAGCTTCAGGCAGGCACGTTAAAAGAATAATTCAGTCATTTAAGGGGCGTTCGGATGAAAGTTTATGAACAATTATTATTTTTCCCCAATAAGGCTGTGAGCGGTCTAATTTTGGAGAGAGTTTTATTCTGAACAGATCGACAGTTTGAGCAGAGCCAAAATTAAAGCACTACATGACTGTTTACACAAATATGACTTTGCAAACCATTTTATAGCTGTCCATTCAGCATTTCATGGGTATTCTGGCAGAAACATGATGTTCCTGCTGGAAATGCCCAGGCTGCACTGGAAGAGTTACGACTAGCTGTTACTGCTGTTTTTGCGCTTGCAAATATTCACTAAATTCTAAGTAAACAACAACATAAGGACAGTATAATAAACGTCTATAAAGCAGCGTTTGCATGCAGCAATCCACTTTGGTCTTGGCCCTTCTCAAACTAGTGGTTAGAGGTTAGCTCATGAATCTGGTCTGGATTAAACTATTTCTCAGGACTGAATTGAGTCAAAGAGCTATCTGTAACAGGTAAGATGTTAATTACTCATAAGGTTTCCAGAGTATCCCACTGCTATAAGAACTATTGCTATAAAATACAGCTGATGTTGTTTTTTGTACAGATGTTATGAGGGTGTTTTTGTTAGACAGGGGCTTGCTGGAGTTTATGTAACATATATACAGTAATCAGATTGTTTGACCAAGAGATAGAATCTGTGTCTGTAGATGGTAGGAAATATTAGAACATGTAAACTCAGTATCAAAATCATGTTAATGTTTTTAATTTAATTTTAAGGTTTCCATTTACAAACCTGTAAGTCTCTTTACTGCTGCAGGAGTTTAATTCTAGACTGTCAAGGGATTGTTTAATTTTTTTAATTTAAAAGAAAAATGGCAGATTAAAGAATAGCAGCGGCTCCCCAGCCACTAACTCTGTAAAACGTAGTAAAATGTAAATATTTTAGAGGACACAAACATAAGAAAAGCAAACTTTTCAGGCCAATGGATCTTTCAGGTTTCAAAGGTTGCTTTGTGATTTCCCATATAGCAGATTTGTTACATGCGCAAACGTTAAAGTTGTTGCTTTGAGAGCATATGATTCTCATTTAGTGCAGGGAAAAGCAGTTATTACTGTAGCGTTCATAAACACAGCTGCAGAGATGCTTTTGAAATGTGAGCATAAGCAGATAATGACAAACGAGACTTAGTCTAGTTTACAAAGAGATCAAAGCTTAGCTTGGCTTACTGAAAAAGAAACTTTTTAAATCAAAACTTTTTCATTTTGGGTTTTAAAGTTTATTATCCAGCAACAAAAGCCAAGAAGTAGTTTTTTTCCCCCCTCACAGAATCATCTAAAAAAGTTTCCAAATAATTTTTTTTTTTTTTTTAGCATTTTGTGGAGTTGATAGTCGTAAAATGTGTCTGACAGATTTTTCTCGCATGCCTCCTTCATACAAGGTTTTTCCATGGAAAACATCAGGTCAAACACGGTGGTCAAGTGTGCAAATAATACACGGCCACAAAAAAAGGGAAAAAAGGTGTATTAATATCATAATCAGATGCCTTTTCAAAAACACTAACATTTGTCAAAATGCCCGACATCATTAATTAACAATTAAACTGAACACTTTATGTTGAAATAACAGCATGACTTGATGTTTAACACTTTGACACTAAGAAGAAAAAAACTTTTGGTTTTTAAAAGTTGCAGTTTTGGTCCATTAAATCCAAAAGAGTGAAACAAAATTCACTGCAGGGTCATGACAACGTTGCAGCACTTCACCTTTAAAAAATATATAAAAAATACTTATTTGCATTTTGTGTCATGTCTCTGATGCAAAATTAAACATTTTAAAGGGTAGATGTGTCAAAGGAAGACCCGAGGAGCTGATTCTGTGAAGTTTGTCTTCTGCTGCCATCTCTTGGCTCTTATGGATGTGCGCTGCAGTTTTCAGAATTAGAGGAGGATCCAGTGATGCTTCCAGCAGTAATCATAGGTTTAGTTTATGAATAACCTGCAGTGGTGACCTGTTGTGTTTCAGATGCCTGTCTGGATGACCCCTGTCTGAATGGAGGCACTTGCTCCGACCGAGACGGACTGATTAAATGTCTCTGCCTGCCGACATACGGAGGAGATTTCTGTCAGACTGGTGAGCTCTCTGCTGCTTTAGAAACAAAACACAAAGCAAAAATACATTAAATACCATATTTGCAGCTATAAACGTCACACCGCCGTATAAGTCGCATCAGTCTAAATATGTCTAATAAAAAGGAAAAAACATAAATGCGTTGCTTCTGCGACATTTTTATGTCTATATTCTGATTTAACTTCATTTTGCCTATGTGTTGCCTGTTGTTTGTTTGTTTGTACAGCACTTTGGTTGGCCTTGTCGCTGCTTTAAGTGCTCTATAAATAAAATGGTATGGTATGGTAAGTCGCATCTATTATGTGTCACCGCTGACACGTCGCATTTGTTACACGTCAACGCTGACAACTCGGAAATGTGGGCCGGATTTGTGCCAAAAATCGATTGGCTGCCAAATGGCTGCCGTGGGAGCGTGCGCGGGAAGACTTTGACAAGAATTTAACAAGATTAACACTTTAAAACAATTATTTGTTTTCTCGAAATTATAGGTGTGTCTCAGTTTAACGTTTCCTTAATTAATGCGTTTTGATGGTCAAATCAGCTGCATTTCAAAAGCCGATTCGCGGCCACGAGTTTGCGCAAAGGGAAACTCGCTGTGCATTTCTTCGAAATATAACAAGATAACCACATAAAAACAATTATTTGTTTGCTCGACATTATAGTAAACGTGTGTATCAGTTGAACTTTTCCTTAATAATGGTCAAATCAGCTGCATTTCACCTGGGCGGCGCGGCGAAATGCGGCTGATTTGACGTTTGCTCAAGGAGTTCCAGAGCGAGACGTAGGTGATTGTATGGCAAGCCAAGTGTCTCAGGAATAGCCACTTTCTTACCTATTAATGAGACATTTGACTTGCCATATTAGTTAAGGGCCCTCTAGTGGATGAAAATGGTAGTGTTCAATATTTTCCATGTCAGAATGAATTAAATCATCAGATCTCAGCCAAAAATGGGGTTATAAGTATGGGGGTGGGGGTGGGGGGAGACAAATATGTCACTTCACTGTATAAGTTGCAGACATGCTAATTTATGCAAAATTTGTGACTTATACAGCAAAAATTACGGTAAGTCTACTTTTTGCCACAGGCAGACTGACTAACCAGTCAAATTGAAACTTTAATTGTGATATCTATGGGAACTCTATTAGTTCCACTAAATGATGAGAAAGCACATTTATTCAGCATGAATCTCTTATTCTGGTTGTCCTGCCTCCCCCGTTGTGATGTGTGCAGACTTGGAGCGATGCGAGCCAGGCTGGGATAAATTTCACGGTTTCTGCTATCGACACTTCAGTCACCGTCAGAGCTGGGAGGTCGCCGAGCAGCACTGTCGCATGCAAGGAGCTCACCTGGTGTCCATCATGACCCCCGAGGAGCAGGACTACATCAACAGTGGGAGCTTCGTGAAGCAGCGTGCATAAAGTTTGTATTTATCTGGTTTTATTTTAATAGATGCTGTGTGTCCTCACCAGGTAACTACAAGGAATACCAATGGACCGGTTTGAATGATAAAACCATTGAGGATGATTTCCGCTGGTCAGATGGAAACCCACTGGTGAGGAGTGTTACACACACGTAGTGGTAAAGATGAAAACACAATTAAGGCAGAACAAAATAAAAAAAAAAACTGATTTTAGTGAAAGGGAGGTGAAAAGAGCAAGAGAACATCACTAAACAATGTGTTTATTTCATTAAACACTTCAGTTTTTGTTAAATTTCCATTTATTTTTTTACATATTTAGTGGTCTGTTTATTTAAATCGTACATTTATCTTTATTTTAACTCATGTCAAAACATGTTTAAGGTTTTACGTTTTTTTCAGTGCTTTGGAAAGCTCAAATTGCCTTTTGTTTTTCTTTCCCATGTGACTTTTAACAACTTTAGAGGGTTGCACCCAGTTTAAAGAGTTACATACGTTTGAAATAAATGAGCAAACACAAACGCAAACAAACAAATAAATACAAAATGTGGTGTTTTTCATCACATTCAACATAAAATGAGTACAAAAAAATGAATTACTTAATTACTTAAAAGTATTATTTGCATAAACAAGAGATTAAATCTTTTTTTTTACAAACTCCACAAGCAAAAGTGGCATGTTAAAACAAAACAACAAAAAAAAAAACTTTAAATCTGTTTTTGCACAATTGTTTGACCTGAAAAACTAATTTTATCCCTTTCAGCAGGACTAACGTCAGCGCCACCGGGCTTAACAACTCATACAGGATTCTTCTGGAAAGATGTGTTTTTACTTCATGCATAACAACAGTGGCGATGTTAGCCTCTTTTTTTTTTGGGGGGGGGGGGGGGCACAAACAACCCTAAATTTTAAATCAGCACCCCTGAAAAATTAGGAAAACATAATTAGGGTTTTGTAAGGAAACACAAC
>JAVCKU010000139.1:7785007-7795213 GCA_032273985.1 Hypsolebias coamazonicus | reverse complement strand
CGCATAAGGTGCTATCCTGTGTTTGAGCTTAATGGGTGTGCCTTTTCCTGTTTGTAGACCCCAGAACATTTAAGAAACTTTGCTACAAACTATCCTCCAGAGTCAGCTGTAACATCTGCCTGCTGCTACACTTTTTCTACCATAGAAGGGCAAATTTTAACATCACTCCAGTTTCCTTTGAAAATCAATGAAACGTCATGTCTCCTCACTAAAACGGCTGAACACAATAAATATGATCATCTTCTGGGTTGTGCTGCGTGTGCACGTGTACTGACAGCAACAGCTTCGAGTGTTTCAGCATCAAATATTTAGTTGGCCATAATTAAAAATACTGAACATAACACCGTAAGTGAGTTTGCTACTTTGCTAAACAGACCAAAAGCTGCATTTGAATTTTCTTTTCATACAGAGACACAAATTATTACTATAAAATACAAATAATTTATTCACTCTATTTTTTAATAAATTTTGTGCATTACATCTTTATTAAAATAATAAAATGAACATTCTGTTGCATTATCTAGCCATATTTAATATCAATTTTGCCTACAACTGACCCAAATGTGAACTGAACACCTGAAAAGGTTGATGTTTGGTGTGATTGTAGTTTCTAAACCGCCTAAAAACTCTTTAACTTTGTTAAATCAAACATTAAAGAGCCCCACTGAACTTTTCATAATCAATAAAAATGAGCACCCAGTCGCCGGCCGACACTGGGTGTTGTATCTCTAACAGTGCATACAATGTTGTGTGTGTGTGTGTGTGTGTGTGTGTATTTCAAATTTTAAAACTATACTGACGTCCCCACTTGGAACCATCTGGAAAATGTGTCTCATGGGGTAACTAAAACAAGTATAAGTGTGTGTGGGTGTGTGTGAGATTTATCACATCAATAACTGCAAAGTGATTATTTTGCCCCTTCTTGAGGTGAATTATTTTTATTCATGTTGACTCTGAGTCATCTCTGCAGAGAACTTTATGAATATAGAAAATAAAATATTCTTACTATGTTTTCCACATATAGATTGCATTGAATGTCATAATTTTATATGTATTATTGCCATATTTCTCCTAATCTGATTATTTGAAGTATTTAATGAGCCTCTGTGTTTCTTGTATGTGTGAATATTCAATAAATAAATAAATAGGTGTAAACAAGACGACATGTTGTCTGGAATATTTATTTGCTGCCTTGTTTGGAAAAAGAGCAAATATGAACTTTTAAGCAGTGTTCTTAACTCGGATGTAAATTCCTCAACAAGAACTGGAACAGGAGTAGACCACAAGGCGGAGACACACTAGGGAACACAATTCTGACACTTATGTCGTTCCTTTTTGATAAATTCATTCAACCTTTATTTAGGCAGGTTAATCTCATTGAGCCTCGAGGACTCATTTACAAGAGAGACCTGGCTACAATGATGACAACAGCAACAGTAGATTTTACTTGGACAATCAACAAAAGACAAACATAAGAGAGAAATACAGATTTCTTTTTTTTAACAAGTTAAAGCAAACTCTAAAAAATCTAAGTCTGGTCCAGAGGACCAGACTTAGATTTTTTAGATTATTCTACCTGGATTATTGAGCATGCATCAGAGTAAGTTAAAACAAAACAAAGAAAACAAAGTAGCAAAACAGACAGATTATAAGGCGATGTAAAAAATCAAAAACAGGAACATGTCTGCATGGGTTTTTGCCAGGATTCCAACAGATTTTTAAAGCCATTTAGAGAAGTCAATAATCTGTTTTATAGTGAATTGTCTAACAGTAAGGTTAAATGAAGTCGAAAGCTCGGACAAATTTTGTAAAATTGCAAAAGTCACCTCTGGTCAAATGGTAAAAAGACAACCCACTGTCTAACTTGCACTTAAATGAGTTTTATTTTTTTAATCTCCAAAATTGCACAAACAACATCAATTTCTACTTTCAAACTGTAAAACCCCAACATGATTTTTACAACACTCCCATTATTATAGTGATGTTACTGAAAATTATAGCTAATGTTACATTTATTAGATGATCTCTAAACCTCTTTTTACGCCTAGTGTTGGATTTATTTTGGTTTGAAAGAAAATGTGTGCAAACATTTTACTAAACCGAGTGAACAAATTTCTGTTTTGCATTCATTTTGTTTTTAGAATAAATCTATTAACATAAAAGATCTCATGATGCACGTTATCCACTCTGACTTTTCCTTTGTTTTTGTTTTTTAATGTTTAATCTAGACTTGATTTACCCCAAAGTCTGTGTTACTGTTCGGAGTACTGAATGCACACAATCCAGCCAGACGCAAGGTGAAATATGCCCCGAAACCCCCAGAACACCAAACTCCACAGCAGTCAGTCTAGACACAAGCTGCTCTTCAAATCATCCCACCTCCTTTCTCCCCCCCTCACATCCCACCATCATTGTCTGAGCCCCCAAAGTGTTTTTTTCCCACGCTATATTTTTCTCTGTCCTGTTTGCAGCCAGGGAAGAGGAGGAGGCGGCGGTGGTGGGGAAGTGATGGGGTCGCCATGGAAACCCCCACATTGGTGTGCCCCTGATTGGAGAATGCGGTGGCTAATTATTCAGTGCATATGCTTAAAAAAAACAATAAAAGTGGGACGTATTTAAATGCAGAGCCAAGCGTGGCGTGAGATTAACAAACGAACCCAAAATCCTCGTCTGAAGAAAGACGGCTGCTTGGTGTACGTGAAATTTTAGTGACTTACATTACATTTTACATGAGGTGTATAGTAAACGCTGCAATAGTTACATTAAGAAATATCAAACAGTTTTCTTTATTCTGGCTGAAACTTTGTGTTCTTACCCATTTATTTATTCCAAATAGATAATTTTACATTAAAAATAGCTTTAATACATGTAGGCAATAATTAAACTCTATTGAAGTTCTCTGTGCACATGACAGACCTATAATATATGGGAAGGACAATCTGTTTTTAGCGGTTTTCTATAAAAATGTATGCATGTGCGTGAAAGGGGGGTTAAGTTAACAATGGTTGGTATTGTTTACCAATCTCCCTCGGCCATTAATCAGGACGATCCGGCTCTAATTGGCGTTTTGGTTAAGCTGCTCTCCAGACCCCAGTTCCCTCCACTGGCCTAAATAATGGCGTTACGCCACAAGTGCCGCCACACATTGGGGAGGACAATGTGTCGCTTGTCTGAGGGTCCACGATGGGCTCCCCACCCGCTCCTTTTACCCTCTTTTCCTACTGCCCCCTGCTCCCTCCCAAAATAAACCTCACAGAGGAACACAAAGACGGCCTCACACTATTGAGATCTCACTGTCGCAGCCTCCTTCTTCTTGTCTGTCTGCCCCCTCACCACACACACACACACACACACACACACTTCTCTGCCTCCTCCATCCTTCCTCCTTCTCTCTCTATAGTTTCTCAATCCTTAGGGTTTTTCATTCAGTCCAAAAGATTTTCATTGAAGAATAAAACAGATTATTTACAAGAATTAAATACTTTTTTTTCACCTAATTCAAAGACTTGTAGTTAAAGCACTGCGGGAAAAGTTTTAATTCCAACAAATTTTCATTAAAATGCTAAAGATTTGATCTATTCAAGTCAGAAATGAGTCCAACTTAAAGCGGTATATTTTAAATCGTTAAAAGAGAGGTTGGGTGGAAATGTTGTTGGCAGTTAACATCTTACCTGCTGCAGACAGCTCTTGGAACAACTTCATTTTGGAAAAATAAGTTTAAATTTGACTGGACAGACAAGAAAAAGACTAGTTCAAGTAGTGCCAAGTTCAAAATAATAGTTAAAACAACTTGAATCTAAAAGTCAAAGTGATAAATGCTGTTTTATAAACCTTTAAACCTTCAATAGTTATTATTTCTGTAGAAATAAGACAGTTGCAGAATGCTGGTGAAGATTCTCAGTCATCCAGGACATGATTAAAAAAAAAAGTTCAATACAGAAACAGTCCAGTTGTTTCTGTATTGAACTTTTTTTTTTTTTTGATAGTTTGCAGAAAGTACCAAGGCTGCAGCTAGCAACGGCTGCTGAAGTTAGCTTTTGCAAATTGCAATAAAATTATATATAATTAAGATGTAATGTGAAAACGATGATCTAAGAGTTTATAAATTCACATAAACTGCTACAAAATGTTTGGGATTGGAGTCGTTTTGAGATTTCGGCTTTAGTTTTGGCTAACTGCTAGCTCATCAATTTGCTCCGTTTATTGATCTCTGTTTCTCCAAACTGAGGCCGTTCAAACAGCTGTTTACAACAGGTAAGATATTGATTAATTATGTTTGCACAGGGCCCCACATCAAAATATCTGAACTATAAATGTTCATTGTGACATGCTAACCCTTAAGGAACATGTGTGTGTACAATAAATGTAAAAAAAAAAAAAAAGCCCTAAAGAACACACTTGATGAGTTAGTTTGGACTGAAAATATTAAAATCTCTATATGCTCAGATCAGAAATTACACCCCTTTGCTATGGTGTTAAAAATTCTGGTTGATAAGAAACAACGAAGGTTTATCTGAAGCCATTTCTCCGACTGAGCCAAAACCAAATGGATTCTCAGATCAATGACTGGCTGACCTGATGTTTCTACTTCCTGGATTTAAGCTTCAGAAACTACGCATATTTGAGCCAAACAGGAAACGAGAACACCAGTAAGTCTGATAACAAGTGGAGATTTATGAACGCCGCTGTGCTGCTAATTACAGCTCATTGTGTACGTGTGGGAGTGTGTGGGTTGTTTATTCTTTTATTTATTTATTTTTTCCATTTGTTTTTCACTTCATCAAATCAAGCTGCCTTGCACGTGCAATAAATAGAAGAAAAAGAAAAAAAAAAAGCGTGGATGCTCTATGAGCAGAAATACCGCCAGACGTGCACGTTCTAATTCGTCGCAATTAAAACCACTGAAACGATCTAATTAAGCGGAGAGTTTCTTTTTCCGAGCGCCGCTTCTAAATCCTCCGCCCCCTGCACCGTGACGATGGGCACGGCGAAAAAGCCGCGGCGGCGTCGCCCTTAAAAATGCCACCTCGTCAATGCGAAAAAGCCGCTGGCTCCACGTTTTTTCCTCCTATCTCGTCGCCTCCTGCACGTCTCTTGGGGCGATCTCTGCAATTAACACGCTGGCAGTAATTAACACTGTCTTGAGGCGGCCGATGGCGCGGAAAGGATTGGGGGCAAACGTAAAGCGGGGGGAAGGTGCAGCTCTGGCTGTCCAACATTCTCCCCCATTCAGCTGCCATTTTGTGCCAGTCTTAACACCTAAGATGGTGGCAGGACTGTGACTTGCCATGCGGGAGAGGAGGACAAATTGACATGGGAGGGGTCAGTGAAGAGGAGGATTATGGGATTGAGGAAGGAGTCTATTATTTTCATTCTCCTAGTTGGTGCATTACGGTTACCAAGACGGGGAAAACGAGGGGAGGGAGCAAAAGGCATGATCGTCACATCGCTGCCCTACAAGCTGTGTACCCAGCGCACAAAACAACGACTCACAAAGACTCACACACGCCTCGGAGAAACAACAAACTCCTGGATGGAAAACACAACTACATCAGTCTGTTTAAAAAAAAAATAATAATAATAATAATAATACGTGTAAATTAGCATGCGCTTAAAGTGCTGCTCACACATGTGCCCATGCATTAGCACACACACACACACAAACACACACACATCAGACCCACAAACACAGCCGTTCTCATGGCATGGTCTGCCCCTGAGCATGCAAATGACATTCATTATGCAAATGCATACAAATCAGAACCAACCATCTGAGAATCTGAGCTGGGAAAAAAAAAAAAAACTGAAAGAATGAAATTAAATGAATGAGGGGGGTGGAGGTGTGTGTGTGTATGGGGTCTTAGAAGGAAGGTGAACAAAGTGCAGCATTGCTTTAAGGTGTCGTCAGCAGAAAACAGATTATAACCTGTTCATTAGGACATTTTTTGTTTGGCTAAAACGGTTGGATTAATCTCAGTCCTTCACTTTCTGTTACCTTGTATAAAATAAATACACACGTTATTACTCAAACAGGGCAATAATACTAAACTTGTAAAAACTTTCCAGACGTCGACCCCGATTTCATTTTAAAAAGGCACATTCTGGCACATCGTGCTCTCACTTTCACAATTTAACACTTCGTGAGAATGAAAAAGCCAAAAACTGGTAGAAATTCATAGCAAAGAGTGCCTGAAGTGTCATTTAATATATGTTCTGACCCACAAACTCAAATAAAATCATTTTTCATGCAAGTTTTAGGTGAGGTTTATGAATAACATACACGTGCTAGTTTTCCGCTGTGCCTCTGCCTGCTGCGACGCCACGCTGTCATGGTGTAGAAAATCAACTGCAGAATGGCTTCAGCTGGAGTGGGGATCCTCCAAAGGAGGCAAAGTGCTGCTAATTGCCTCTCGAGCTGGTCTTTGTTTTGTCTCCACCTCTGCCTTTGCAGGACGTGCTCTCTGAAACCCAAGAAGAGCTGCAGTCTCATTACAAGCCTTTATGAAAGGTATCATAAGTGAAGCCAAATGCTGATGAGTCTGGATTAATATTCATGTGAAAAGAAGAAAAAAAATGTATAAATATAGAAATTAACCATGCGTTGTGTGAGGAGGTGCATGAATCTGTCTCGTTTTACAGACGTCTGCAATGAGGCAGGTGAATAAATCTGTATGACATGATCAGGATTTCACACAAAAAGGGCAAAAAACATGGAAGAACAAAAAGTTAGCAGAGTTCAGGACAAAATAAAACATATATCTGTTTTAAGATGTTCTTTCAGGCAGACTCCATTAAACCTTTTCTTCCAGGTGTAGAAAACGGCAGAGCTTTTTTTTTTTGGTGAAACTGGAGAAATATAGTGGCACATTTCAGACACTGCTCTACCCTTTTCGCACAACGTCTCGACTGTCTGTATGAAATAATTAATTTGTCTGAAAAGGTTAAAACAAGCCCTGAGAATTGACGGTGGAACGAGGCTTTTGTCGAGTGCGTGCAGAACCAGAGAGCTGCAGCTTTCGAGGTTAGTGCTGATAAATCTGCTTGTTTTCATCAAAAAAAAAAAAAAGATGCTTTGATTTGGAGTTTTCAACTTTTTACATATAGACTTTAATTTTTCTCAAACTAATGGCTGTGCAGAAAGATTAACATTTACCAGGAGAGAAATCACAAACTATAGAAAATACTAGCTCAAATTTTTATTTCAAAGAAACTTGACGTTTAAGATCACATTTTAGTTTAAATTTAGCCAAAAGAGGCTAACATGATCACATACAACAAGAAAAACATGAGAATTTCTTCATTAATTTAGCCCCACAGTGCACACAGACCCTCCCCCTCTCAGTAAAACCAGCCCTTACGTAACGCAGATTCATACCTTCATGTTATTTAGCTGCAGCATCCATCGTCAGTCATGTGAGCTTCTGCTTGTTGTTGTTGTTTACAGCATCCAGTGCAGGCATGTAATGGGATTCTTGTTACTTTCGGTTATCTAGCTTTATGAAGAATATACGTCACTCATACAGCTAGATAACCAAAGATAACAGACAACCCCTCTGGCCGGCAGCAGACCTCTGCAGAAATCTCCTCCATGCACCTGAGGACAAAACAGTGGCGAGGGAAAAAGACATAAGGGGTTAATTCACACACACACATACAAAAAAGCTAATTTACTCTGGAATGTGTGCTAAACAAGAGGCAGAGGTGCAAATTAAGACACGGTATACTGTATGTGGAGAGTCAACACAGATGGCTGATTACACGGAAGCATCTTTGTGAAATCAAATGGAAAAGCAAGCGAGACTGAAAACTCACAGGAGGGTGCCTGCAGATAAAATGCATCTTCCGAGCAATTAAATGCTTTATTTTATTATTCATATAGAAATTTAAATAGGCTCACTATTTAAGTAACTAGGTGAAGAAGAAAAAAAATCTTAATGAGGCAGTTCAGGAGCTGGATAAATTAGCAGCACTGATGGGAATAACTTATAATTCATCAAGAAGAAGTGAGGGAGCTAAAAATGTTGCTGCTGCAATGTTAATGCAAATAAATACATTGCGTCCGGTATGTCTTTGTGCAAGTGCAGTAAATGCTCAACATTGTTATTGTTTCTGTTACACAAAACTATTTCAGCGGTTTGATAGTTTTCAGCTGACAGTTTTGTTTTAATTCTCATTTTGTCTTGTATCTCCTGATGTTATCTATAATCTTCATCATTATCTGCTGCTGCAGCAATGTGAATGTCCCTGTTGGGGAATATTAAAAGTTTGTTTTATTCTGTTCTGCTTTTAAAAGGTTAGTCGAGGATTATTTGCATTATTTGCATTATTTGCAAGTAATGCAGACGAATCTTTAATGTAGATTAAATTGGGCATTTTATAGTATTTTGTAAGTTTTTTTAATATTAGCTTCACACATAAATCTCAATACCAGAAGCGCAAAAATAAGCTTTATTTAATTGTTTATGATTTTAAAAAGCTTAAGCGTTTGTAAATTTTTTTGAACATGTGAATATATTTGATGCAACTCAGAATTCAGACTTTTTTTTTTTTGCTTAAATGGAAAAATAAAATCACAAAATTAACTCAAATAAAATGAATGCCTTTGTGTTTTTATGCTCTCCTTGTTGGTTTTAATTGCTTTTGGCAATAGACGGGAATGACGTCACAGGCGCTCTTTATGTGTGTGTGTGTGTGTGTGTGTGTGTGTTAGCAGCGAGGTGTGATGCCTAATTAACGCACACAGACTCCAACGTGTCATTACAGAGGAGATGTGTGTTTTTTTCCTTCACAACATGAAATCAGGCCACAGCTCGTCCTCACATCAAATGAACAAACAGCTGCTGCAGGACGCATGCGCACACAAAACATGTTTAACTAAAAGTATAAAAATGTCACCCTGCATGTGCATCTTTTCTTTTTTTTAATCAGTGGAACGGCACTTAAGAGTTCATAATTCAGACATTTTGAAGGATCTATTTGCTGCTTTGTGCATCTTGAAAACACGAGTCCATGCGTCAACATCCCCCCACACCCCCTACACACACACACACACACACAAACACACACACACACACACCGCATTTTTACTCTTTATAACTATAAATAATGAGGCATATGGATTTATTAATCTTAAAACCTTTTTTTATGTTAGTGCTTTGCTTTCCCGGCTTTTTAAGAAAATATTCCTCATTTCTCAAAGGTTGTATCTAATTATTATTATTATTATCATTATTATTATATTTTGTCTTAGTTTAGTTTAAACACGTTTTATTTAGGATATATTAATATTTAAAATTGAGAAAACAATGCAAATCTAATAAAATATTATAACCCTGACTACTGTTTTATTTATTTATTTATTTATTATTTTTAGATAAATTGCACAACTTTGCCACATGCTTTTAAAGTAATTCATATGGCAATTTTAAGATTGCCAGCTTTTATAGACGACTTTTAATTTTTATTTCCACATTTCTTCCTAAATATTGTTTCTGTTTTTTGACCAGTGAAGCTTGTTTATAAAAAAAATAAATACATAAGAGACTAATGTTTTGGATTATGTAAAAATTCCTCCGGGTAAATTGGCACCGCAGATTTTCCACTTTGGAACCATAAAATTTTTTAAATTAAATTAAATTAAAAAATAAAAAATAATGAAGTTGAAGTGTCGACAAAAAGTCCCTGGAATTGCTTTAACAAGGATTTCCAGATTAAATCGCTTCCAGATCGTCTGTGCATGAAAACTGCTGAGTCATGGTCTGAGCAGATTGCACCTGCCTGCAGGACGCCTTGACCATTATGTCTCTAAGAAAAAAAAAAAAAAAAAACTTTAGGTATAAGGATAAAACTGCAATTAGAAATCCATCAAGGCAGGTTTACTCTGGAAAGTCTCGTGGGAATAAAACCTGTGATCATGCTCTGACCCGTGCGCGCGGCCCAGCGCGTGCTGCTCAGCTCTTCTGACTCCGCAGCAGGTTAAAGACACCAAACCTGCAAACACCTCCCACAGCTTGAAGCTGAAAGGCTCTCCACCTGGACCTGACCTGCTGTAGGTCAAAAAAGCGCGTAAACTGCACCTGTCCATGTGCGTAAAATGCGCAGTTGAACCTTAAAAAGTTCCAGAAAGCGGCTCGCTTTCAACTATCTGTGAGGAAACATATAAAATGAGTGCACGTGCGCATTGAGGGGGGGGGGGGGGGGGGGCTG
>JAVCKU010000139.1:7748734-7769860 GCA_032273985.1 Hypsolebias coamazonicus | reverse complement strand
AAACGCTCATCTGAAGTTTAAAATTCAGAAACCGGTAAAGCTTTGGACATAAATAAGTCTGGTGCTACATCAAATATGTTTTTTTTCTAATAAACTCTGTTTTTTTGTCTTAATTTTGTTTGAGCAACATGTTTTTAAAAATGTCCTCAGATGGCCATTGTTTTATTTCAGGGAACAAGAAGCAAGAAATAAAATTAAAAGCATCTTTTTACATGAGAGACACAAAACCCTGAAGATTAAAGTCTGTGTTGATAATAGAAGATTATAAACCCTTTCATCCCATCTGTTATCACATAATTGACTTTTAGGTTTTGTTTAACCAGCTAACACAAACACATCCAGCTGTATTTAACTTGCAATTTTCTTTTTTTAATAAAAGCTGAAACTGTATGCCGCATTTTCACCAAACATGTTACTTTTAGGGCAGAGTGTACCTAAAAATAATCTTAAAAAGCCTGAATGTGTTCACAGAAATCATTTTTATCTGTTTTGTGTATCTGATAAAATCGATTTCCGAGTGTTTTGTTTCAGTCAGTTTGTTTTTGTGAGATTAAAGATTATTTTTTCCTACAACTAGACTTCAGAGAAGTTAGTTCAAATACTGTTTGTTTCTCCAACAAAAGCAGTTCTTTAATTACTTAATGCATTGTGCTTTAAATGTTTTAGCTAACTTTAAATAAAAAATGTTCATTGTAAAACATGAAGCAGCTCTTAATTAAGCCTCAGTGGGGTCTAAGAATGCATGAAGCACAACATTACTAAAACTATACTGATGTAAATAACACTTTTTCTTCCTTGTGTGTGATTTACTTTGTTAGACTTTGAGAAAGAAAGGTTTCAACGGATGCGACAGTCCAGAGCCGGACGGCGAAGACTCGATTGATCAAATTCCTCTTAATGATGACAAGTTTCGTAAGACCACAGAGGACCTGGATGTTCTCTTCAAACGCTACGGAGTAAGAACTCAAGACGTTTCTTATCGCACACTGAGTTCTCCCCATAATGACATCCTGGTCAAAAATTAATCTGGTATTGGTCTGTTTTACCCTAAACTGCTCACAAGGAACTGCTAAAAAAATACAAACATATTTACTTTATGTACTCTAAAGGAAACATTATGAAGAGTATACTGTTGTTGACACATTAGACTACATATTTTTTTACAACTTTTATTTACTGGTTTGATTTTTTCAGTTTTTCTTCACTTTTACAACAACTTGCTAAAAATATTCACTCACTTTTAGATATTTACAATATTCAGCTTGTTCAACTACATTAACTACAGAACATAAATGTGTAGTTGATGCCTCTGTTTGTCAGTATAGCTCATTGTATCCATCACCACATGTCCATCTTTTTGTTATTACATTATACTTATCTCAGAAAATGTTAGCAGCTATTTAAAGTTTAAAGATCCATGGAAAAAGTGGTTTTTGGTTTGAACTGTTTCAGAGCTAGCTAACTACAAATATGTTTATTTTATTCTTTTCTTGTGATCTTGTAGCAGGCGGCTGCTCCGCACCAGACGTTCTCCATGCCAGTCACGGTCCAGGCGACCAATCAGGGCACGCTGCAATTTACTAATCCTGGCAATGCACTGGTAACTACCTCCTATGTCACATCATCACCGCTCACAGATACCCACCTCCTATCGCCACAGCAACCGGCTCTTCAGAGAAATACAGTGTCTCCTGGGTTGCCACAGCGACCAGCCAGTGCAGGTGAGCAACTCAACAGAAAGTGCGAAAACGTTCCTAATTTAATTCAAACGTTTGTTTTTACATTTATCTGTTTGAAGTCAGATTTGTTTCTATCGTTATAGTTCATATGAACTGCTGTTAGGTGCTGCGGTCACAAAACCACAACAAACACCTTAATACTTAAGTTAGCATCTATGCTAACTGTTGGTCTGCAGGCTGTGATTACTGGGTTTTTATGTTTCGCTCATCATAGTGTTTGTTTTTCTCTGATTTTAACCCATCATCATATCCTGAGAGAGCTGAAACTCTTATTTCAGCTCCTTGTTGTTGTCATTTTGTTCTTGTCAGCCTGTTTTGATCACCTGTTTGTTTCTGTGTGGGTGTGTTGCGGTGAAACGGACAAACACGGGCAGCAGAAGAGACGAGAAATACGTGAAGTGAAACTAACTTCACTCACGCTGACAACAGATAGTTATTAGCTAAGTTAAAGCTTCCAAATGTGTTTCAACACAACACTTGGGTTGTTCTGTCAAGTTCAACTTCTCTAAACTATATGTGAATTATTTAAGTCTCTTTCTTCTTGTTGATTCACTATAACAGAACTGTCTGTTTTAGGACCTCCTGATTTACAAATTAAGCACTGGATTTCCTTCCTCTACGTAACACAACTCATACTTTGACAGTGCAGCACACTGGTCTCACTCCATGTAACAGAACATCTTCTGTGTTGGGTTTATGGGTGAAAGATGAGAATGCAAGCTGTGTGGGGGGAAATACTGCTGTTGTGAATAATAACTGATACCTGCATTAACAGAAAACTATTAATGTGTCTGCGTTCTGCTTTCGAGGAACCTTTTTTGGCAACTTGAAGGACTCCAATTAAAAAAATAAACAAATAAAGGATATTCTGATATGTATGGTACTTTTGTTCACACAAACACATGATTAGAAACCTGGGCACCTGAATTACCCACGTACAAATGATACAACTATTTAGTTTATGTATGTACAGTATGTACACAGAATATGATGCAAACCTGGATTTGCTCAAATCTGGGGATACTAATTGTCATCTAAATTCTGTTGATGAAGCAAAAATATTGAGTTGATGATTTTAGTTTTGATTAACATAATTTAGTTTATGACTGATGACTGGCCAAAATGTCACAACTTGTCTTTTCATTTTAACGCCAGGCGCTCTTCTTGGAGGGGACCTGGATAATTCAAACGGAGGATGTCCGAGTCCAGTCCGTGAGTAGTTAAAAAAATATTTTTTTTTTTGATAACTCAAGCTTTATTTGTTTAGTCATATTTCCTGTTTTAAACCAAATAGTTCTATGATCTGACCTATATGCAAGTATGTATTTTTCCCTCTGCACTGTTCATTATCGTACCTTGCATCAGTCTAGGGATACTAATTGTAACAAAGTGACAAATTAGTTTGACATTATGGCACATCTTTAGTCTTTGTTTTAGTTGCTTGAATGCATTCACATATTTATTTTATCTGCCATTATTAGTAAAAATTAATCATTTTCTAAAACGCTTAGGTTGCAAATGCTTTTTATTATTACAGAACATTTAGGTATCAGAAAGGCCCTGTTCAGACCTGACACTAACATCCATCCTGATAGCACTTGGTTGATGCAAAATATTGGCCTGAACGCTCTCAGTACAGTATTTCTTTACCTGGACCACTTTTAAAGGTGGTCTGGAGACGTTTTATCCACATTAGTTTGATAGTTTACACAAACCATCCCAAGTAACGCTGTAGGACACCTGGTGTGACCCCACGCAAACAGTCCAACTATTACCTGAATGTCTCCATCAAAAGAAAGCTCTCATTTCATCAAGACTTTATCAGTCGGTGTATTACCAGGATGTTGTCAGGTGAGGATCCCTAGTTCAAAACGTGTTCTGGTTGTTTTTAAATCTGATTGAACCTACTACCGTGGTCTCTGTGTAGTAAAATTTGCCGTGCAGGTTATGTCACAAACGTTGACGAATACGGTCACAGCACAGTTATTGCTTTCACAGCAGAGTTTTACAGGTTAAAATATTTTTATTTATTGTTTTATCATTTCAAACACCTTTATTTTCCTCATTTTGCATCTGTTAGATAATTATCTTATAAAGAGTCGTTTTGCCGAAGGGGCGACTCGAGTATGTTTGTGTTTGGTGCTCACTGACAGCACACTGTGTTGTAGTGACACCTGAGATCTGATTGCTCCAGACGCATTTTAATGCCAGGTGTGAACCGTGTCAAGTCTTAGTGTTTTCTCCCGACTACACAGAGTAGCATCTTTAGATTTCTGATAGCCATTGAAAAGATTTTGTAACACAACTTGTCTGCACCCCACTGTGTGAATTCACCTGTTTTATTGTTGCTATCGATCTCCGTTCATTCGCACCGCTGTCTCCCCTGCAGCTAATGGATACACCAGTGCCAGGGCCTCCCCAGGTCTGCTCACAGTCTCCAACAGCAACAGTCTGGGGAAAGTAGTTCCGGCCAAGTCTCCACCCCCACCTCCCAGCCCGCAGATCAACAGCCGTAAGCCAGACCTCCGAGTCATCACCTCACAGGGAGGAAAGAGCCTCATGCAGATGGTGAGACCAGCAAAGCCCAACTTACACTGTCTGGGTGCATTTACTTAAAATTTTGACCATTTAAAGTATGACACGACACAAATAACTTCCTGCAATTATTATTAGAAGGTTTAGTTGTCTGAGGTAAAAGAAAACGAGCGCAACAAAGATAAAACACAAAATCCCCCTCAGGAAAATGTAAAGATGGACATAAACATACATAATTAATTAAATTAGCTTGTTTCTCAGTTGTAACAATGATTCTTGGCAATAAATCATGCACAGATAGAGAGCCTGTTTAAATGGTGCCACATTCGCTAAGAAAATGTATTTGTGGCTTAAGCAGCAGAGTTGAGTGCGAACGTTGAACCCATAGAAAACTTGCAGTTTTTTTTCTGTTATTGCCAAACAACTATTCTGTGCAGTGCGTCTGCCGTTGCCTCTTGTTTTGTTTTGTTTATTGAACTAAGAGCTTTCGTTTCTAACCTGGGCCTGAAGCTCAGTCCTGCTCGAATTTGGGCTGGGCCATAATTATGTGCTGGATGGGCGGACCGGGTCAGTGTCGGACTTTTGATTGCATCAGCAGACGTGCGCGGCTGATGATCCAATTATATGGCAACATGGCTTGCCATACAATCACCAGCCGCCGCGGCCATTTGACCGAGTACTGATCGGTCTCGAAAGAGGTAAAAAAAAAAAAAAAAAGTTCAGTTAAGCTTCAGATGGGACTATACTGCCAGTAGGGCTTTAGCAGACTACTCGATTCCTAGGACATCTTATAGAGTTTTTAATTTCACGTCCAGTATTCCTAGTGATGTCATTACATCACAGTTACAGAATGGAAAATGAATCAACTTCCTTGTCTGGAGCTCGAACCGGTGTTACACCATATTCTGTGACCGCCGTACATTGTGATCGTAAAGGGCGGTGTTGCATACGCTGTTGCAGGTCACAGAACATGGTGTAACACCGGGTCCAACCGACTGAACCAGAACCAGCTTCTGACTTTTTTTCACAAACAAAAAGCAAAACATATTAATCTCTAAACCTATAAAAAGCCTATAAACATATTAACCTCTAAAACTAAACCTAATGCGCAGCACCGCTGGTGATGGTGCGGGGTGGTCGACCACCCCACTGTTTTTAGCTTTGTTTTTTTACGTGCCACATGTTTCTTTCACTTTTGCAGCTTAATAATAATAATAATAACTAATAGTTTTGGTTTTCCTGTGACTTATTTGCAGTATAATAAATGGTAGGAGCATAATATACACTCCCAATGTTTTGTTGGTCTTTTTTTTTTGTAAATAATAAATAACTTTATTTTTTTGCGGTTTTTTTATTATTATTTTTTTGCATCTTCAGAGCCTATGACGACATCAACTACTCGAGTTCTACTCGAGTTTTATTATGTTAATGTCGAGTTTAAAAATGATGTAGTCGTTCAACCCCTAACTTCCAGGCAGCGATCCGCCGCCCAAATGGATGTTCAGCCGCTGCACTAAGCAGATGCTCACGACCGACCACCCAAGCAGGTGAAATCCTAAAGCAGACATGTCAGAGCAGGGTCCGTGTCTGAATGATGCAGAATGCAGGCAGAAGCAGGTATTTAATGCGCTTTGACGGCCATTAAATGGCAAACACCTCAGATCTTCTGCCCCTTTTATTCATTTGCGCACTTCTGCCTGCCATTAATAACTATAGGCTATAAGCAGTCCAAGCTTAATTAAAAATATCGGGGTGGGTGGGTTTGGTTTTGGACCTGTAATTACTGTTAATTTGCGAGTCAGGTGGGGTTCGGAAATGATGGCTACGGGCTGGGCCCGGGCCGAATTTTTGGGCCCGAATCCAACTCTGTATTGAACTGCATGATTTAAATCTGAAGAAACGAGGCATATTGGCAATTTAACAATTTATTAATTTAGCAAACTGGCCCCAATAGTATGTGGAAGAACCATACACAGCCACAGCAGCCTGGCATCTCCTCATGCTGCTCACCATTTGGTCGCACACTGCTGTGGAATTGATCTTTTTATGAATACTGGCGTGTGCATGCATAAACCCAGGCACCACATGCCCCCACTACATTCATAGCTACTTCCAGTGTTCAAAGTTGGCGTTCAGCTTTAGGCTTTTGGTCCTTTACGCTTGCTTTTTTGTTAAACTTTATATACAAACATATTTGTAAATTAGTTTATTGGTATTATATGTTGTGATAGCGAAATGTCCTCACTGTGCAGTGTTGCCAGATGTTGAAATGATTGCAGAGCACAGCTGAAACATCGGTAGATATGAACACCGTTTAGTCAAAGAGTGTTTCAAAGAACCGGAAGTAGGTATGAATATATCTAGACCACAATGCATCACAAAGTACTGACTATATGTGCATTAGTACCCATAAAAAGGTCAATGGTATTTTTATTTTTCAACAATGTTGCTTGTCAGCCATTATGGTTTTGCTGGTCACTCTGGAGTGAACAGCCCACCTGAGTTCGTCCTACAGGTGTAAAATAATGTTGAGGTCAGGACTGCAGGCAGACCATTCCATCTTCTCCACTTCCAAATTCTGGAGGTTGTTTGATAAACACTGCACTGTGGGTGTGAGCGTTGTCGTCTTGGAGAATAAAAATTTGTCCCAGACTGTGGAGATGTGAGATTGCCACTGGTTGCTCACAGGTGTTGACAATCAGACGCCACACAGGCACCTGACTGTCAACACCCTGGGTACCAGAAGCTCAAAATAAAAGTCTGTAGCAGAATAAGATGTTTGGCATCAGCACTGACGAGTTTTCATTGGCGTCACCCACATTTTGATCTTTGCTGCTCAACTCAGAAATGTATTTTCATTACAAATGTAGCTTTGTTGAAAGATAAATTAACTGGTTTTCTAACAATATAAGAGTTATTGCCAAGAAATAGTGTTAGGACAAAGAAACACTCAACAAAACAAACAATTTGTTGGATGACTGACATCTTTTTCTTTTTTTTTAAGTTTCAGAGATTTTTAGCATTTTTTTTTCTTTACACTTGACCAAAATTTCAGTATTTGATCTGGTAAAGTTGTAGTGAATCATCCAACTCCCACTGGGATAAATAAATGGTGTTACGGTGCTGAAGCTTTCCATCAAACAGATGACAACTGTTTCCTAGAATCAAAAAGATTAATGCATGATCCAAAACTAGTTAAAGTGATGCAGATATGGAAGTTGGAAGTTGGGGCTTTTCATATACATTTTCACAGCTATTTCAGAGTTATAATAAATAAATAAATAAATAACCCTCTCTGTTACCTTTTACAGACAGAGGAGGAGCTGGAATTGGTAAATGAGGTGATTTTCTCCCACTTGAGTCACTCGCATGAGTCGCTGCCGGTCCACACATTCTTAGCATGGATTCAGAACTCTGCAGGGGTTTCTTGTTGTTCCAGTCGTGCCTCACTGACATTTCCTGGGATGGTTTTGAGTTTGTGCCCCCACACCTGAATGCATGTGGTTCAGGACTCATGAGTGTGTCGTTCCAGCGTTTTTTTTTTTCAGCCTTCACATCACAATCATGGAGGTTTTAGGGTTAATGAGCCCCGTACATTAATACGTACTGTACATGGTGCGTTTTCAGAACCGTCTGTGAGCGAAACCCCCCACCCCCCCTTCAGGTTTGAACCAGGCCCACTTCATCGTTCTGTATAATGACATCTGAAGCATGGGTGTTTCTCACACTGCATTGTGGTGCAAAAACACCACAGAGCATGTTTCTCGTTCACTCACACACTCGCATACACTCATCTCCACCATTCACCTAAAAGGTCGAGTTTTAAAAAAATCCCTGGAATTACATTAAAGGCATTAAACTCACTTAATTTTTTCCTCCGTTACTTTACATTAACTTTGTAATGCATTAAAATTAAACAATAAGTGAAATGATAGGTTTAAAGCTTCTTTTTGTTGTGAACTTGAGATAAAATCAACAAGAATATTATATCAAGAGAACTAAACTGATTAGGTTCAGCCTCAAAAATTATGCTTTAAACAATTTTTTAAGGCTGACTTTATTTTGTCCTCTTTTAAAAAGCTAACATGATTTTGTGAAATTTTTATAAAATAATTTGGTTAAAAAATATCAGGATTGTCGTACTAAACTTTTTTATATCACACGTTTTCAAACACAGGTGAAACTCAAAAGGCCTAACAGCACAATTAAAAAAAAAAGAAGAATAAAACATAAAAACACTAAATTTCAAAGAAAACCTGACTGTTTAAAACACATAGGGGCTTTGCCTTCAATCCATTTGTTTACGTCTTCACTGGATGAGAACTGGTTAAGATATTTTGCCAACGTGTGCTCATTTTATTCTAAGATAATCGTATAATAATAATAATAATAAATAATGATATTATGGCTTTTATTAATGATTAAAACAATTAAATAATATATGCATAAAATGTTTCTTCTGGGGAACAAAATAAAACCAAAATATTTGCCATGGAGCACAAAAAAGTGCTGTTTGTTCCCAACAATAAATCATTTTTACTGTACAGATTACAAAGTAAAGGAAGAAGTAGATTTGTTATTCTATGATAGAATTCCTAATTAAAATCTAAGATGAACGTTTTCTTTATTTTTAAAGAAGGGTAATGGCTTCGGCTCTCTGCTGCTGGTGCTGGTTTCCCTCTTTTGCACAATTTTTCTCAACGTTGACAGGCAGGATTCTCATTTTCCGCAGGAAGGTGATTAATTTTCATCACTCTCACCTCGCCGCCCCTCCTCTCTTCAGAGGCAGATAATTGAATCTCGCCCCTCTCTGCTCCGTCGCTTCTCCCTTTGTACAATTAGCGTTATTCACAATTCTTGATGGATGTTTCTTTTCACACATGAAAGTAATTCCAGCAATAAAATATTATATCTTTGGCCTTTTATGCTAAAAATTTTATATTTTTCCTCCTAAAAAGAACCTCAATTTTCTTTTTACCTTTGCTGCAGTTCATCTGATGTTGGGTTTTACAAATTTGGCATCAAGTCTGTCACATCTGTGTTAGAGAAAGTATTTCATTTTGTAAATCGTTTAGTTGGTATGCAAATGTTCAGCCTCTTGCCTTGTTTTAGAATAAAAATGTTTAAAGAAGGCTTTGGAAAGGCCTTTTAAATTAGACAAAATAAGATTTACTCCTGAAATAAGGAACTGCAGGAATGGTTTTATTTAAAAAGCTTAAACTGTAAAGAGTTTAAGTTTAGAGAGTTTTAACCGATGGGAGAGTTTATTCTTGTGTAACATCTGTTAAAAATGTATTTGGAACTATTTTGTGGTTAAATATTAAGTCCCCATCAAACACTGAAGACCTTTTAAATATGCTCCACCAGGTTTTGTGAAATAAATGTTGGCATTCTTGTTTTGACAAAGCAAATTTATTAGACGTCTAGATTAATCACCTAGATCATGGTTCTGCAACCTGCGGCTCTGGAGCCATATGCGGCTCTTTGGTCCCTCTGCAGCGGCTCTTTCAAGCTTTGACCAAAACTAACATAAACTGAATTTTATTAGTTATAACAACAACTAAAAGGGCTAGTTTTAGCAGTTTTACTGTAATTTATTTAGCAAATAAATGAATACTGGGAACATTACAAGGAGTAAAACGTACTCACTTTCGCTTTATTTCTTCAGGATACGTAATGTTTCGACAGTTAAAAAAAAACATCTAGGCCTGCATAGTTTATTGTTTTAATTTATAGGAAATGGGCAAAAACTACATTATTTTTCCTTCTTTACAAGTATCTCATCTTTATTTTGTCTTAAAATGTAAAAATATTGATGTTAAAAAATCATTAATTTTGTTTAGTTTTATAAAGTCACCTCTACTGGCCAGAAAAACGTCCTCCGATAGTCTTAAAAGTGGTCCGCGGGCCACCAGTTGAGAATCACAGTTGTAGCAGGTGTTGTGGCTCCGGACATATTTAGTGTCGTGAACAAACAGGCAGAAATGGCTCTTTTGATCGTGAAGGTTGCAAACCCCTGACCTAGATACTCAGTCAGCTAAAATACTAGTGGTGTTTTTAATAAAAGTATTACAAATCTGTCATGAGATGTAAAAGGTTGCATTTTTGTCAGTTTGTTCTCATCATGAAATAAGGAGTCTTAGTTGTTCCTTTTTAGTTGCACAGATTTGGCAGCAGTTAGGATTTCTTAAAGCTTAACGTGAATCAAACACATCTTTGTACACTGTTGAATAAACTGCCTTTGATGTAATTCTCCTACGTGCCTCACGCAGAGCACAAAAGCAACTTTTGATGCATGCCGTCAAGAACATCCGGAGGTTTACTTGATGTGCGACATCATTACGAATCCAGCCGTGTTCGCATCCTCATTCCCAGCATGTCCAGATGAAACGTACTGACCCGAGTCTTGTGTGAGCTGGTTTCTGGTTTGTGTTGAGATGTTGTGCTCCTCTCTGGCAGAACGCCCAGCGGCTGGCAGCTGGAGCTCAGGTGGCACAGACGCTCACCACGCCGGTGGTTTCTGTAGCCACACCAAGTCTCCTGGCACAGGGGCTGCCATTCTCCGCCATACCCACGGCGTACAACACAGGTGAGGCAAGAACTCAGCAGGGAATAATCAATAACCAAATAAAAAAACCTTTAATAAGATCACAGGCCTTGTGTTCCTTGAAGGATTGTTTATTGATCACCACCTTTTATAAAAGACGTTTAAACAAAGATCTTGTGTCAAGAAATGATGAAGTTTTTCTGGTTTTCAATCTTGAGTAGTTTTGGGAGATCTTGCACGATCTGTTAGCTCTCAGAGTGCGTGTTGGAAACGACTCTCAACTACTACCACATCAAACTCTAGCTCAATGTCTCCAAACCTGGCTGAGTTATGGTGCCTTTTGTGGTTACTCTGAAAAGCTCATCATCAGATATTTTGCTAACATTGGCAGAGAAATTAACACGCGCAGAGACATCACCTTAACCGAAATGTTCCGGTTTTAGTTGTGACGTTTGTATGATCCGTCCTCCCTCAGATTACCAGCTGACCAGCGCTGACATCACCGCTCTGCACGCTCTGGCGTCGCCTGGCGGCTTGTTGCCCACCAGTGTGTCCACATGGCAACAGCAACAGTCCGTTTCCCAGCAGCCGCAGCAGCAGCAGCAAACGCAACAGCAGCAACATCTCAATCTTGCGTCACTCAGCAACTTGGTGTAAGTCGTTCCTTCATGTTCCCTTCGGCTGCGCGCTGCTCATACATGCAGCATGAAAGGATGGAAGTGACCTCGTCAGATTACATCCTTAAAGCTGACGTGCTGACCCTTCCCAGGTGCTTGCATGATTTACATACCATGACTTCAAGTGCAAGCATTTTACATCCTCTTTAGTGAACCGGTCGCTCAACAGCATCACCATCTCAGCCTTTTCATTGCATCTATCTGAAGAGTTTGCTTCCAATGGTTCGGTTTGCAGAAACACTTTTTGAAGGAAAGATTTTGCTCTTTGTCATAATAGTTGCATAAATTAAAATATTTTTTATCCTGTCAACTGAACAAATAGACTGTAACTAGTTGTTTCCCGTGGTGGAAAGCCTGTGACATTAAACACTAAAACCACAAAAACATCTCAGATCAAACCTTTTTCTTTGTTGCTCTTAAGAAAGAGCTACAAAATGAGCACATTCTGTAATGGTAGCTGCTTCCCAGAAACCAGTACCTCATGGGAGCAGTTTGTGCTCAACTATGATGAAAGCGATCAGATGGATAAAAACAGAAATATCCAATTGAAATAAATAAATCTAATATCTAAAGTTAAATGAGGACTGTGCTTATAATTTCACTGAAAGCTTGTAAAGTTTTTCTTTTTCTCGTTTTAAAACAGTTTTAAAAACACTTCAGTTGCCACGTTTTGTCTTTTTGTTCAAGCGTGAAGTTCAAGTCGAAGTCTGTGTGATGTTATTTGTCCTTGGACGTTCACACCTGTGTAAAGAGAGCTGGGATGAATTCAGCCCAAATTAACTTTCCCTTTAAATCAAAGTCCAACTCTCAGCACTGTCCGATAACTTCCTCTAATTTAAATGTAATTCAAACTGCGTGTGGTCGTTTTCTGCTGACGAGAAAGTTCTTATCAAACTGGAGCAGATGCATTCACTTCCCCCCCCTCCTCCTGACCGGACCACAGTTTATTAACGAACGCAGCTGTTTTAGATTTGTTGCTTTGTTTTTAACATCAGTGTGACTGAATCGCTCCGAGGGGTTGAGCCAAGCTCCTTGAAGTTCATTCTCTCCTCTCGTCCACAGCATGTGGGGCGTGGACAAACAGAGCAGCGAGCTGTCTAGCCAAGTGTCCAGTCTGGCAGCCAATCTGAGGTGAACAGCCACTGATAGTGTGTGTGAGATGTCATGACCGTGTCTGCGAGTGGAAGTGGGAGCTTTTTGTCTGCTTTGCACTTCAAGGAATTTAGGGGTGTTCGATCCTGGTCCTCGAGGGCTACCGCCCTGCATGTTTTAAAGCTTTCTCTGCTCTAACGCAGATAATTTCAAGTCATGTGTGATGATCAGGCGTCTGCAGGACTTGGAGTCGCTGACTCAGGTGTGTTGGAGCAGGGAAACGAGTTAAACATGCAGGAGAGTGGCCCTTGAGGACCAGCACTGGACACTCCTGCTCTAATGCAGCAGCATGTCTCCCATCAGAACAGGAGACCATAACCATGTTTAAAAAAAAATACTCAGATTCACAAATCAAGTTTAGTCAAATAAACTAGATCATTCATAATTTTTCCAAAAGTCATACCAGCGTGGTGAAATCTCTAGCTTTGATATCTTTGTTTTTACGTAATACCTTTTGTTTCTTTATTTAAATTTGATTTACAAACTTAGCCCATGATGCAAATTATTTAAGCAACAATACAGCTGTAATAAAACTACACTACTACTTTAGTCCTCTGTTTTATTACACTTCCCAGTCTTTTACCATCCAAGCGACCGACCTAAACTTTGAATAAATATTTTTTTTCCCTCGCAGTTAAACAATTTACGCCCTTTCAGACATGAACTAATTTGTATCAGTTTGATGGAGATTGAAAATGTCAGCGACGCCTGCATTTCGCCCCCGTGGTGTTTTTCAGTTAGCTCATAGCTTAGCTGCTTTTAACGATCCAAAAACGTGATTTTGGACGTTTCGAATAGATTTTAAAAAGAAAGGGATCAGTGAAGAGCACCGGAGCTGAGCCTTTTGTCATCCAGTGTCTGCAGTTGAAAGAGAGGAAGAAACGATAAAGCCGATAAATGAAAATGAGGCTGATAATTTTAATTTATCATGCGATTAAACGATCAATTGATTTAATGTTTATTGCGACAGGCCTATCCACTTATGATCTGGTCTCACACAAAAGTCAAATATTGCATTTATCATATAAACTGTAGGTCCGTCTGTGAAGAGGTGAAAACAGAAGGATTAATATTAACGTTACTAATGACTCAACACAGTCAAAACAAAATGCTACTCAAGTCATGTCTGAAAGGGACTTTGCTCAGTAAATGACCCGTACGTTGTTGTTCGAGGTATTTAATTATTTGTTTGTTTTAGTCAGGTAATACGTTTTAAGTAATCGAACTGCATACGTTCCTTAAATCTTTAGCCTTGTTTTGTGCAGTTGAAGTGATAAATATACAGAAACGGTGGCTGCTAAGGACCAAACTTGAGTTGTAAAGCCTTAAAGTTCTGCATGTTTTTTTCTGCTGACAGTACTGAAGGTAAACATTAGCGTGTGGCCATGATGTTTTATTTTGCATTTACTTCGCTTCAGATTTTTGTTCTCTCGGGCTTCACAGTTCTCTTTAGTAAATGCAAATCTTTGATTTTATTTATTCTATTCTTTTTTTGTTGGTGAACTTGTTTTTTGGATGCAAAGAACATTATTGCTGTTGTTTGGGGGGGGGGGGTCCTTGCCTGCAATAATGTTTTCACTTTTCTCCTCACATGCCTTCTAATTCACCTGTTCCCTTTGGTTCTGGGTTCCAACATTTTGTTTTCTTCCCACAGCGTTGGCTCTCCGTCCAACCTGCTCTTGGGTAGAGATGAGTGGTTGGGCCGGTACTGTATCACACTTCCTGTTTCATGTGTGTCTGTGCGCTTCTTTGGCTGCCTCCCTCTGAGCATGCAAGAACAGGAAAGCGTCGTACTTCCGGTTTCTGCTGTTTTTTTCTAACCTGAGATTTTTTTTTTGTTGTTGTTGTTTTGTTTGTTTCTTCACGTCATAGCTGACTCACTGCAAACCGCCCTGTCACACAACAGTCATTTCATGCTTCTTCGGCTGATCTGTTGATCCTTTGGGAGCAGTCGGGGTGTTACTTCTGCTTTTAAAAGGCTCAGAAAAGTGTCTTTGAAATCTCAAGTGTGGCTTTTCTCTGTCGGTGCTGTGCTCTGTAATGTCGGGTTTTGTCTTGGACTCGGAGCGAGAGCTTGTTAAGTAACGTACGTTTTCCCGCTCCTTACCGTCTCTGTGGTCCCGTTCTCAGGCCGGTGACCAACATACCTCAAGGCGCCATGCTGACCGTCAACACGAACGCCAGCGTGAGCATCAAGTCGGAGCCCGTCTCGCCCGGCCGGGACCGCAGCACCCCGTGTCCTGCTCCTCTCCCTCCTTCTTCCACGCCGTCCTCCACAGCAGGTGGTTCCATCCTGACCGCTCAGCCGCAGTATCCCAGCTCCCTGTTGTGCCTGGAGCCCCTGACCGGCCGCTCTCCTGCGGACAGCGTGAGCAGCAACGCCAGCTCCTTCGACGGCAGCGATCGGGATGACGGCGGCGCTGCAGGTGGCGGCGGCGGCACAGCCAGCAGCACCAGGGCCGAGCTCCTCAGGGTGTCGAACGAACCGGATCAGGACGGGGGAAACATAAAACGCATGAGGTTGGACGCCTGGGCCACATAAACTGCAGTCGCAGTAAAGTTTAAACACTTAAACACCCCCTCATTGTTAGACCCCACTGTCCCCACCCCACTGCCGTGTGACACTATCATCAAATCTGTCCCGCTTTACTCTCCATGTCACCCAGACTTACAGGGCTTTCCCAACAAACACAAAGTCAAAAAACAAACAGATTAATTTGAGTTTGACGTTCTGAGCTGGGGGAGGGGCTTAGAGCTCCGCTGGATTTTGTCCCTCAGCAGAAGGACAAAAGCCTTCTTGCTTGAATGGACTCCTGTAGTGTGATTTTGTTTTCCCTTTTGCATTTTGACAAAACCACAGAAACATTTTTCATACAGTTTTTGCATCACTTTTTGATTTACACGGAGCTTCTCACCGGTCGTCTCTGACGTTACTGCATGGCTCACCGCTTCCTGCTCTTTGACGCCTATTTTTTATTTTTTTGTTGTTGTTCTCGTGTGCTGTCCGTTACTCCGAGCCTCACCACTGGAAATAAAAGCGTTTGAGAACTGAGCATCTACTTTGGCACTTAACAGACTCGAACAGCGTCTTATTTTTTGTTGCCGCTGTCACACAGTTCATGCAGCGAGGCAGACTCAGGTGCAGTCCAGCGCCCTGCCCGAGTGCCAACATCAGCTTCTGTTCATGGTGAAATAAAAATGCCAAATGCCTCTCGCTCGCCGTGCAGGGACACTTGACACGATGGAAACGCTCAGAACTAGAATTTATTTAAAAGACTTTGTTCACGGACTGTGTGCTCCTCCTCATCTCCAGAGTGGAAGTAGTTGAAATCCACACGGTCACTCAGTTTCTCACCAGGAGTAGGTGCCATCCAGTTAGTTGCACAGGAGCACTTATGAGCCTCCTCCTTTTTCTTTTTATTCACTAGTGTTTGGTTCTTTCAGTCCAAGTGTTCTTGATCTGTTGGTATTTTTAAAACTCTGTTTTGAAGGTCCGTTCGTCGTCCACAAGTAGAGAAATCTGACTTTGTATGAAATCACTCCTTATACAAAAGCTTTGATGTCCTCTTTAGCTCTATATCCTTATAGCTCTTTGCCGTGTTTCGAAAAGTGAAAGGAATAGACGTTTTCTATATTTCTACCGCTTCAAGTTGGCGACAAAGTTAAACTAGCTTTTCGGCTCCAAACGACGTGTATGTACATATGAATATATTTGCATAGACTTTGCTAGGTATCCCTAAAAAAACAAAAACAAAAAAAGAAAGAAAATGTGTTGATTCTCAGTGGATCTGTTTGCATATATGAGTGTGACTTTGATCATGTTTCGAGCTACGGTGCAGGGCTTACCGCCACACTCTGTAACGCTGGTGGATCGGACTAGTTTCAGTAATCCTATTTTATTCTAGTGTTGATGGTGTGCGCACTTTGTTACACTCACAGAGGCCCGCTCGGTCGTGGTGTCATCATATTCTCTTTACACACATTAAAAAGAAAACCCCACACTTGAAGGTAAATCGTACACGGTGATGTAACTTCCATTATTATTACTGTTATTATTGATATTATTAGGCCACTGCCATTCACGTAGTGTAGTAATAGATTTAACACTTTAAATCGAGCGTATCACGTAAGATCTTTTCCGCATTAAGCGAACACAAACGATGCTTGTATTTCACGATGAGTCGGTAGATCGGTTCCAGTTCTGTTTCTGTCTGAAACATTTCAAGTCGTCGTGTGAATCCAGGTTATTTATTAAGAAGGTTTCTCTCGTTTGCTTATTTTTTGTTCGAGATGCTCGTGACGATTATCTACGTAAAACGAGTCCAACCTTTCCGAGTCCCAAGTGGGGAGCTGTTCGATAAACAAGACGCATTTTGATGCGTTCAGTCGCAGCGATGCGAGTTTGTGGCAAGTGTCCGGAAACAACCTCGAGCTGGGGGGACTTCTGTCAGCCAGGGCGACATTTTAACGCAGCGTTTAATCGAGATCTAAGACCAGATTAGTGCCGTCTTCTTTCAGTCAGCTGTGGTAAACAACACCTGTGTATGTTGGAAGAAACACATCAACGTTCTGACGGAGCGTTAAAGATGGTTTTGGTATTTTACTTGTTTTTGTGGCGTCAACTTGAATCTTCAGACATCAACTGGACACATTTGCTGTAGGTCGCTCGTTCTGATCTGTCTAGATGGTGCCAGCACCTGTGAAGCTGTTAACTTTTATAAATAAGAGAGGAAGAACACCAGTTCACAGGAAGGAAAACCCTGGTCACAAATTTAAAAACTAAATATTGGTCGATTGAAGATTGTTGAGGTTATGCAGTGTTGTTCACTTTATTCAACATTTTAAGCAGCCTTGTTTCTCTGAACTGATGACAGCAGAACAGTTTCCATCACCAGACCAGCTTCCTTTTCAATTAGTTCAGAGGTGTCCAGTCCAGGTCCTGGAAGGCCTCTGTCCTGCACGTTTTACTTGTTTCCCTGCTCCATCTCACTGGATCCAGTGGTTCATGTTGTACAGAGGCCTGTCAATCACCCACTGACTCAAATCAGGTGTGTTGAAGCAGAACATCAACAAAAACGTTGATTGTTTTGTCCACGTTTGACATCGAAGGACCAACATTTACTGAAAACGGTTTTAATCCATTCATTTTCGTTCCCGTTTTTATCTCCTCACGTTCCATCCTGGACCGGTTTCTCAGATAGGATTGGGTTTAGGGTTAAGGTCAAATGCTGATCATGAACAGAGTCAAATATGTTTCTATGTGAAGGACAAAGTAGCGCATGCAGCTCAGCACTTTTACTCAGCGGTTCCCAAAGCTGGGGGTTGAAAATTTGAAATCCCACTCGCGGTCCTGAACTTAAATCAACTTGGAAACGCCAACATCATGATCAGCTTTAACTGTTACAGAGGAATAACAATAATGATCAAAAACGCATGTTTCATTGTGCTCTTCGTTAAACAACTTATTTATTTCAGCGATATAGTGAAGGTCGTTAAGTCTCCGACTCTCTTCTTGTGTGTTGAAACTAGAAATGTTTGTGAACGTTGCTTTAATCTAAGACGCTGTTGTCACCCAGCTCAGTCTGCGACGTCAGCGTGATGGTTGTAAACACACAACGCGACACCCGAGGCGCCTCCGTTTGGTCTGCGTGGCCAAAAGAACACGTAAGAAATTTTATTTTTACACCAGTAAGACCCAAATGTGTGGAAACCCCTACAGAGGACTGGCTACAATTTTAACCATCATCTAATGGTTTCAGGCAAAGTAGAGGTGAAGTAGCTTCAGAGCTGCTGGTTGTGAGCAAGTAACTGAAGATGATGATCCTTGATGTTTCCTTTCATTTTCATCTTTTTATTTTTTTTGTGGGCGCTGAAGGTTGGGCTGAAATGTGAGTCGATGTACACAACGGTTCTCTGTCCAATCTTAAAGTGCAGTCACGAGACAATCTATATGAGCAACACGAGGAAACCTGCACCCTGTTACGCGTTGTAGACAATGTTTTTTTAGGATCTCACTATTTTTGGATTAATTTGTGCTGGTGACAGTTTCTGACGTCTGTTATTATGATGATATTACTCTGGAGCTTTCATTTTATTGCTATTTTTTTTGTGGAGTATGGCCAACTTGTTTTATTATTTTCTTCTTTATCTTCCGCATCATAAACATATAGTACTGGTTTCCTTTTTGTTGAGACGACTTGCTGAAAATTGCACGATCAGTTGTTGTGGTATTAGCAAATGCAATGAAGGAAATACCAGTTAAATGCTGCAGTTTTAATTAAGTCATAGAATATATTTATAAAATTTAAAAAAAGGGGGGGGAAACAATGGAAATTGGTAAATCATGAAATAAAAAAGTCAATGCATGGGACACAGGTAACAACTAAGCTTATGTTGCGTACAGTAATGGTAAGGACATGCATCACAAATGAGTCTGAAACAGCTCAGAATAATGTAGCATATGAAATACTAAAGATGAAATTTATAGCTAATATATTGTGTCGAGCTGGTCTGCTTTGGGTTTTATTGTAAAGAAAATATTTCTTTTTGTTGTTTTTCTTTTGTTTGTTTTGAGAATGATATACAATTTGTGTATATTTTCATATACAAAGTATGCACTGATATGTTATTAAAGTTCTATACCGCTTTTACAAAACAAAGTGTTTGTTGTACCAAAGTATCCAAGTCCCTTGAAACCTTATCCTTTTTGCGTATGTTTTACCGTATTTTATATATTAAATAGACAAACTGAGTGAACCTGAGGCGGCTCTGTGGTTTGTTGTCTGCTCGCGGTTACGGTCGCTGAAAACGGCGGCTGCTGCCTTCGTCTTCGGCTCGTCGTCACGGCGACGACGTGCGACGACGCTTCCTTTCGCAGCTTTGGCGATAACTAGACTGCTAAATTTAGCTGATCGCTCGTGACGACCCCTTTTTGTCTCTGGGGGAAAAAAAAGGAATATCTTGTTACCATGAATAGATGTCGTGCAAACTCAAAGTAGTTTACTGGGAATTTACCAAAGAAGCACATATTTGTTAAGTAGAAAGATAATGTTTTAAATGTTCTTTTTTTTTTTAAAGGTGTGGAGTTAATTTGTAATAATCAGCCTTGAGTCTTTAAGCTTTTATTATTTACCTTTATTTAACAAGGCAAAGCCCATTTTGATCAGAGACTTTTATTATTTTTGCAAAGGAGGCAGCCTAACGTGCATGTTTTGGACTGTGGGAGGAAGCCCACGCAAACATGAGAACATGCAAACTCCACACAGAAAGACCCCAGGTCCAAACCGGGGATTGAACCCAGGACCTTCTTGCTGTGGGGCAACAGTGCTAACCACTAAGACATCGTGCCGCACATCCAGAAACTAAAAGTTAGGCTCACTTTTCTTTGCAAAGAAGCTCCATCTCTCATTGGACGGAGAAGGTCTGAGCAGGTACTTTCATGTAGTCACCGATTCTCAGTTGGCTCAACGTCTGGACTTTGGGCCATTCTAACACATAACCTGCTTTGATGTAAACCGTTGGATTGTAGCCCTGGCTGGAAGCTGAACCTTCGCCTTTTGCAGCATCAAGAGGGTTTTATGTTTCCAGGATTATTCTCTTTTTAGCTTTCATCTCCTCAACTCTGACCTGTCCCTGCAGAAGAAAAGCATCCCCTCAACATGATGCTACCACCTCTGTGTTGCAGTGATGCGTTCAGGGTGATGTGCGGTACCGTAATTGCCGCCGTACTCGTCGCACTGCTGTACAAGTTGCATCAGTCCAAATATGTTTAATAAAGTGTAAAAAAAAAAACCATAAAGTCGCTTTGCCGTATAAGTTGCATCTATTATGTGTCACCGCTGACACGTCGCAGTTGTTACGCGCCACCGCTGACAACCTGGAAATGTGAGCCGATGTGCCAAAAGTTGATTAGCTGCCGAATTGCAGAAGCATGCATGGGAGGAACTCAACAAGAATCTAACAAGATAACCATCTAAAAACAATTGTTTGCTTGAAATTATAGTGCAGGTGTGTTTCAGTTGAACTTTTCTTCAATAAATGTACTCTAACAGTCAAATCAGCTGCATTTCGCCTGGACGGCACAGCAAAATGCAGCTGATTTGATATTTGCTGCAGTTGTTCTGGAGCAAGACAAAGGTGGTCTATAAGCCAAGTGTCATTAATAGCCACGTTTACCTTTTAATGAGCCTCTTGGAATGCCATATTAGTCAAGAGCCCTCTAGTGGCTGAAAATGGTAGAGTTCAATATTTTCTATGCCAGAATGAATAAAATCATCAGATCTCAGACAGAAATTGGTTTATAAACATGGGGGGAAAAAACAAAGTACATCGCTTTGCTGTATAAGTCGCAGGCATGCTAATTTATGCAAAAAACTGACTGATACAGCAAAAAAAGAGAAAAAAAATTACGGTAATCATTTTATGGTAAATGGTAAATGGAGCTTACTTATATAGCGCTTTCCAGCCCTCTATGAGG
>JAVCKU010000139.1:7723177-7739925 GCA_032273985.1 Hypsolebias coamazonicus | reverse complement strand
TACGGCGGTATCGACCTACGAACGGTTCTTAGGTCCGGAACCCGTTCGTAAGTCGAGGACCACCTGTATTTAGAATTTTTTTTTTTTTTGTAAGTTGCTGAATTTTATAATCAAAATGTGTCAAAGTCGCTGCTGTGCTAGTAGCAAAAATGTTTATTACCCTGGAGCTGATCCAGTATCTGAGCGCCTCAAAATAAACAGTTGGTGCCTCTAATTTAAAGCAAAGTAAATAAGAAAATTATGTAAATAAAGAAACATTTATGATCCAAATTACTCAACAGAACAGCTGTTAGTTATACAAAATTACAGCAATCTGATTGATTGGCAACAATTACCCAATTATAAAATATTTATGGAGAGCTCCTGGTGTTAAATAATTCAAAACACTTTTGAATGGTTTGGAAAATGCAACAAAAAGAGCGGTTTTGATTTTAAAACGAGTCATTATTCCACTAATTTAAAGCCACTTGTGAACAGGGTTTGCTGTTAAATTGATGCACTTTATGTCTCATTGCAACCAACTAAATAAAAGTCTTGATCAAGAATTTTATTTTGTTGGTTTCTGTGAGCTTCAAACACATTTGACTGATATTTTTTGGCTGTTAATGTCTAAAAATGTAAATATTAATAAAAATTATTATTTGTAGAATCAACTTTTGCCTAAATATATCTCTTTAAATACATTTAATTTTATTCCTCCTCACTGTCTGTTTTTGAATCCCTTCTTAAAACCCATCTCTTCTCCGTGGTCTTTGACACCATTTGAGATGTTGACTTTTAATCATTTTAATCGCTTGTATTATCTGATTGCTCAACTTTTATTATGTGACTTTGAATCATTTTTATTATCTGACTGTTATCAATGTTTTGTTGTGTGCACAGCACTTTGGTCCTGTGGGTGTTTAAAGTGCTCTATAAATAAAGCTGTTATGGTATACATTTCTATTTTACATTTTATTATAGTTGATTCCATGTCAATATTTACCATTCATAAAGATAAAAATCAAAATGAGGTGTTTGCAAACTGTATAAAAATACATATATATTTCTTTAAAATATAATTTCTAAAGGAGCTCTCTGCTAGAATTAATTTGACAAACTCTTCCTAATCTTCATAAATACTTTGTGGTGGAAACTCACAGTACTTGTCGTCCTCTTCGTCCCACTCGGAGTAAAACTGTGCAGAGTTGTGCTCCATCTGCACCTCCTGCTGCATCTCCTCCCTTAAGTACCGGCTCCCCTCAACAGGCTCCTTGCTAGACGGACACAAAATCTCCACGTGTGGCGTGAAACCCAGAGAATGTTTCTCCGAGATCCACTCCTTATCCTCCTCCTCGTCATCTGCAAGTGAGCCATCTTCTTTATCCTTCCTCTCCACCTGGATGTCGTCTCTCCACCTCTCAACTTCGGGCATGCTCTCCCTCCATTTGGATTTGCTTCTCGCGTCTCCCTCCGCCTGACTCCGCTCCTCCGACAGGTCCTGGCTCCCCCTGCTGATCCCCGTGTCCCTCTCCTCGGACCCCGAAGCATCCTCGTCCTCCAACAGGAGCTTCTTGTCTTTGTCTCTGTCTCCCGGCCACGGTAACGTGCATGGCTCCAGGTGAGCGGAGCTTCTCACTTCCTCCTCTTCCTCCTCCTCATCTGCACTCTCCCTTCCCTCCTCTTCACTGCTGCTGTCCTGTGGCTTCTTAGTTTCTACTGTTTGTGGCTGTGCAGTTTGACCGGCAGGTAAAAGCGACACCTCCTCCTTTAAAGCCAAGACTACGGCGCCTTGGTGAGACATACTTGAAGGTCTTTAGTTTCAGTCAAAACCTGCGCTCAGAACTTCACTGTGAGAAACTTGCTGTCCAAAACCATGTTTGGATACGAAATTTAACCTTCCTGCAAAGAGGAGAAACATATGTCAGGCTGGTTCACCTAAAAACTAAACAAAAACAACAAAACAACACACACACATATCAAAGTTCACTGTTTACCATGGGTGTGTTTGTCCTGTCCCTCACAGTTTATATATATATTTGATTTTCTGACATTTCAATTTGAGCAACAGGGAAATGTTATTCTAATAACAAGTAAGTCTTTAAAGATGATAAAATACAGGGATAGAATAATAAACTTTGTGAATATACTGAAATTATTATTCATGAGGAATCAATAACAATGTGCTTATTTCAGTACTTTAAAGAGCTTTAAATCATATACTCAAATGAAAAACACTTATTGTACAGTGAAAATTAATAATTAGCTTCAATATCAATATGAGTTAACACTCAAGTGTTGCCAAAATACAAATTAAAAGTTCATTACAAGCTCTAGATTTAAAAAAAAATTGGACTTATTTAGTACAAAAGCAGTTCAAAATGAGATTTACTATTCATTATTCATCAAAGGTCCTGAATAAAAACTATTTTTAATTTCTCTTTCACACTTTTTACTGAGCCATACAGAGTCCAAAATGTAAACTTTTTATATTTAATCTCTTTATCTGACCAATTTGTTGTGAGAAACTCGGTTTAAAATGTTTTCTTTCTTTCTTTTGTTTACTGTTTCAAGAGGAACTGCTGAGGCCTTTCTCAGACGGAATGTACTGGTTTTGGTCGCGAAGCTAAACTTGTTCAACAACTCCGACTTTCAAATTAAAACTAAGACTGGGGTGAAAAAAGAGCTTTGAGCCTTAAACGATTAACATACCAGGTTTAACTTGAGCCACATCGCCGGAAACATCGTAGAATTATGTGTTTGTGGAGCTAGTTTAGTCGTTTTCCTCCGAAGTGACGCTTTCAGCTACCTGTCAGGTGAAAGTTCCCATGAACCACTCTTTGACATGCGAACAGCGACGAGGTCTCACTCCGCTTTACGTCCCGACGTTAAAACGTACGTGATTACGTTTTTGTAGTCCACTGTCAACGGTCCTCCGCCGCCATATTGCCACAAAAACGACCCCTTTAAACGTTATGAAATTAAAAAATAAACGCAGCAGAGCGCCGTGTTTAACATTTGAGAGGGTATAATGTGTATTTAATTGCTTCTTCGTGTGTTTTGGAGTGTAATATATTACTAACAGAAACATTCTCTTGAAATTTCATCAAAGAAATAAAACGCATTGGCTCACGTTTACTATACTGTACGCTACTGTAGGTCTAAAATATCACGTTTAGCTTTAAACGATTTAAAATTTACCCAAACCTTTGAAATAACTTATTTTTGTGAACAAAGAGAATCCAAATGTACTCAAACTGTAGCTCAGAACTCGTTTCAGTAAAAGTGGTTGGAGTGAGCCATCTGTTAAAATACACAGCCTTCGATCCAAGTCTGAGTCAGGTGCATCAGAGATGTCACTTAAGCAGGACAGGTGAGGGTGAGGCTAACGACTAAGTAAACAATGACATTACTGCTGGTGTATCAGCTCGCACGCGCTGTAAAAACTTATCGGGATGACTATTAGAATAAAAAAATAAAAAACAGGAGCAGTAAACAAGTTATTAAAATGACAACACTTTATTTCAATTCAGCTGCACTCACCAACGTTTGCCCTCTTGTTGAAAACGCACAAAACACAGATGCTTATTTAAAATGATTTGACTTCACAAAGCCTGGCCAAATTACATTAATTTGGAAACTTTAATCCTTGCTTGTAATTACAAAAATTGTTAGTAATGGTATACAAGTCACACTGTACACGGTGCTTAAAAGAAATGAGTCCACTTAAATGACTAAACATTACAGCTGCACTAAAATAATTCTTGAAATTACAACGTGTGAACGAGCGCACAGTGGAGGAAACTACAGGGAAATTGATTTGGAACATTTAGTCCCATTGTGTTTCATGAACAGTCCAAATAATCAATAACACATTCAAAGCTTTGGCAGTGGGTCAAATAAGTGAAAATTATGTTTAGATGGGATTTTTAAACTACACATATACAATAATCCAATAAAAGGCAAACGTTTGATCCAGAAAGAAAGGCTCGGGCACCATTTACAGTACGTATCCTCTAAAACGTTCACGTTTGAATTAACATAAAAACCATAAACTTTTGGTCGATTATAACTGAGTCTAATCTCTCAAATCTGAATGATCGTGTCTTAAACCTTTGAGCACTTTAGAGCAAAACAAAAACATTCAGCACACGCTAGTGCAAATTTGGCACAATCTGAAGAAAGCACATTAAAAAAATGGAAATAAAAGTGACTTGAAGGGAGCTTGGGATGAAAAAAAAAAACTGTATAAAATCATTCAATGGTGATGGGAACACTGACCTTTAAAGATAATCCGGATAGAAAATAAAAAGTGAAGAGTCGTTAAAGACCCACCCCTCTTGTGGGACAATAATTATATCGTACCCACTGTGAGTGCGAAAGGTTGCATCAGAAATCTGAAAACAATCAGGCACTGCTTCCACGTGCTGGAGTGTTACTCCAGAAAGCAGGGTTAGTGAAAACCTGAGCTACTTGAACCAGAACTGAATGAAACTCTTGAGTTTTTCTGTTTCACAAACAGAAGTGATGGAATTTCTTTCTGGTTTTAATAGTCCTAATGAGACGGTGCCTGTAGAACTCGGACAGCGCTAACCGAATAATCCCAGGAGATTTAATTTCTGTTCATTAGTGGTTATTGTTTTTTTTAACTCATAGATATAAAATATCTGTCCAGAGGCAGGCAGGGAAGTAAAATGTAGCACCTAAGCTTGTAAAATTTTGTATTATTTAAAGAATAAACTTGGGATGCACGATATTATCAGCATGGTATCGGACGATATTAGCGATAAAGTTAAATATCGGACATCAGCCATTCCATATATATAAATATATGTGTATGTAAAGGTCACTGCTTTTGTATGATTGTTCAAGTGTTGTCATTGTGTCAAGAGTAAATGTCATGAATGAATTTGACATTCAACATAATCCAAGTTGAAGTGTTACATCATTTCCAGTCCCCTTTTTGGCATCTTACTTTGGTAGCAGGCCGAATTGACAAAGGCCATGCAGAATAATGTAGTATTTTAATTCCACAGCAGAGAAAGCTATGTAGTTTCTGTAAGTAGATCTAGGGGGGGGGGGGGGGGGGGGGGAAAATTGGTATCGGCATATCGAATATCGGTCAAAAATCCAATATCGTGCATCCCTAGAATAAACTGAGTCAGAACAAGCTCTATTACTGATACTTCAAGGTCAAGATGCTCGCAGTTATTTAATCTCAATGTAACCAGTCTTTCTAGAACCAAAATATTCAGTTTCTCCTATCAGGGAAAGTTAACTCAGAGTTAAAGAATAAACTTTGAGTTTGTTAGACCTTCGTTATGGAATACCGCCTCAGATCTAGTAAAAATATTATCCTGCTCACTCTGGGTTAAACCGTTCACAATAAAAAACAAACTGAGCAGGTTAGTCAGAAGAAGAAAAAAGAAGACATGCTACATATCTAGTTTAGCAAACTAATAAAATTATAAAAACATGTTGTTTCATTGATGACAATGTATGCTATGCTTCAACAGATATAAACTTCATTAACTGTGTTTTGGTCACACTGGATCATCTATCAACCTGCTCACTAGCGTCACGTCTTCCAGGTCAGACGGGACTCATCTCCGCATCAAGCTGCGCCTCGGCTTCCTTTGCCGCCTTGGCAGCAGGCGACTCGCTCTCTGCTTTTGAGTGATTTGGGCGCACGCTGTTAAGGTGCGTTTCACTTCTTGCTTTGTTTTTGTTGAGCGAGCCTTTGGGGCGGCCCCTCTTCCGCGGGACGTCGCCTTCACGCTTTGCAGTAGCCGCCGGGCGGCCCCTTTTCCTCTGAGGTGGACCGGTGCGTGGCGTGGATAAAGCGGACGGGGCCTTTCTGCGCAAGTGGGCGCCTTTCTTTGACTCGGACTTGCAGGGCCGACCGCGGCTTCTTCGAGGGGCCGGCGCAGCCTTCTCCGGAGTTTCAACACGAGGATATTTCCTCGGCCTTCCCAGCGGCTTCCACACTTTGGGCTTCTTTAGCTCCTCGGGTGATGGCAGAGGGTATTTCCTTGGTCTTCCTCTTTTGGCTGGTTGCAGTCGTGGTCGACCACGCTGCTTCCCTGTTACAGGGGCACCAGGTTCTTTTTGAGGCCGTCCTACTGAAATGTCACTCGACGCCTCCTGTGTATGTTTCACCTGCACCTTCCTTGGACGTCCTCTTTCTCTTTTCACTAAATTTTGGCTTTCATCGAGCCTTCGATCCCTCTTGCTGTTCACAGCTCTTTCCAGCTTTGGCTCCTTATTGAGGGACTTTTTGGGTCGGCCTCTTTTCCGAGGCGTTACAGAGCTGCCTTCTTCTTCCGGTCCACTCTTGAAACTTTCCGACTTGCACTTTATCGTTCCTTTCGGCCGTCCTCTCTTACGTTTGACTGAGCTGCCGTTCAGTAAGTTTTCAGCGGCAGCCTTCTGAACCGGAGCAGACGCTTTTTGTCTCCCTCCTTCTTGCTGCTCTGTTCGTTTGGCGTCAGAGAGTCTTGGACGTCCTCTTCCTCTGAGCGGCGGCGTAGGCTCGCCGTTGGACTTAGCCGAAACCAGCGCAGTCGGGTGAACGTCTGTAACACAAACACTGGAATTCTTCAAGCTTTTTGGCCTTCCTCGTTTCCTTTTAACCGGAGTGTTGTTGGACACGTCGACACTCGTTCCCTCGTTGTTGCTCACATCAGCTTCTTGTTTTGGCTCAACCAACGGTATTTGGTTCTCCGACATACTGCCGCTTTCAGCTTGGACGCCTCCGTTATCTGGGGACTAAACAAAATAGTTTGATTATTGTTTATTCATTAAGACATGATAAATCTAAGTATTTACATGTTTTAAAACCAATATTTATTTTGTAACCAAGTGCTGCTTATATCAAATATTTAGTGTATACATGTGAGCAATTTTAAATGTTTTGTCATACCCAAATAATAAATTTGGCATTTATTTATTATTCATGTAGGCTACATGTAAAGTTTATGTACAGTCCTAATTCGTTTATTTTAAGTGGATCTGGCCTGTAGAGGGCGATGTTTAGTAATTTTCATCCATAATTTAAGTGAAACTTTTATTTTATTTCAAATTGTGTGGCTAAATGCACCTGACAACGTTGATGATGGACATTTTTATTGAAAATATTTACTAAAAATATGGCTAAAGTGCCAATCAGTGTTCATAATGTTGTCTAAATTGTCATTTCTTCTGATAAAGATTATAAATCAGTTTGTTTATGTAGCACATCGTGTCTATATTGTTGCAATTTCCACTTTAAACCAAAACAATTTTGATGCCATAAATTGAAATTTTTACAGTTTGAACTTTTATTAATTACTTATCAGTACTTTGTTTTACAAAGTGTGAGGTTTATGCTGCCCCCAAATTCTGACACTTATATAGCTGCGTAATTACATTAATTATAATTATTATTACTCATAGAGCCATTTTACTGGGGGCATGAGCCCCAGTATGAATCTGAAGCGCACCAGTAAAATATTTTCATAATTTTTCAGAAACCTATATGCAGATTCCCCCCCCCCAAAAAAAAAATTTTTAATAAATACATATCTGCATAAAAATATTCTGTTATGAAATGTTTTAAAAACTAATAACAAGGCATCCATATAACAATAGACAATCATAAAGGATGCGTACAAATTTATTCTTTTTTTTTTGTTTGTTTTGTTTTATTTTTTAACAAGTGAAAATAAAATGGTAATTAAAAAAATGGTAATTAAAATGTTCTTACATGGTAAATATAAAGTACTCGGGAGTTTTATACAGGGTACTTGTGGGGTTACACGCAAGGTACTTACAGGGTAATGACAGAGTATTTACAAAATACTTACCAGGGTATATACAAGCAACTTATATGGTAACAACAGGGTATTTAGGGGGATACATGCAGGCTGTTTATAGGATAATGACCAGAGTACTTTCATGGTACTTTGGGGGTACGTATATGTACTTGCAAGGTATCAAAAAGGGTACATACAGGGTAATAGCAGAATACTTATAAGGTACTTACAGAGTACTTGGAGGGAATAACCCTGGTAACTTGCATGCATACTATGCATTTGCAGGCATAGTATGCATTACTATAAATAGGTTAATGCTGGAGTACCAAGAGGATACTTTCCAGGGTACATAGAGGCCGCTTACGGGGTACTTACAGAGTACATACGTGAGTATTTACGAAGTACCTCTGGAAGTTTTGGTGGTCTGTTACTTTGTGCTGTCACACATTGACACAATGGCTTTCTGTCCAGCAACGCCCATCGTCACTGCATGAATACTGAGCTTTTCAGGATCCGCGACTACTTCATAAACAAATACTGTATAGTTTATATTGTAAAATGCATTGTTAAGCTGAACTGAAAACGCGGAATTTCTTAAATTTAGAGGAGTTAGGGCCCGAATATTTAGTGATATTTAGATCACGTTGCTTTATCACCAGCGGCGGGAAGGTGACGAAACACCGGAACTAACGGGACGCTAGTTTCGCATTAAAAAAATCACCTGCAAGGTTTTTGTTAATTTTTACTTACATTGTTTTTTACAGTATTTCTTATTTCACACTTACCGTGAAGTGAAAGTGCGCGTTTATTGTTGCAGTGATGGCTGTTCAAATTTGCGACGACTTCCGGTTGTCCGTAAAGGAAACAACCACGTTGCAAAATGGTTCCGCTGTCCACCTTCACCGCTTTCATTCGTTTTTACTGCACTGACTCGTTTCTATTCAATTTTATTATTCATATTTTTTATCGACTTTGAACTCATTAACCTTTTCTTTTAAAGAACAATTAAGATAGTACACGCAGTGATGTAAATCATTAAATAAATACTGTTTTTAGTTTGTGCAAGAATCTGTTCATGCACAACCCACTTAAGGTCTCATCACAGTATTTCAGCTTAGTTGAAGTTTTTGCTTTAATTGCAACATCTTGATTATTTTACTCAGTTGACTTAAGGATTCCTGTTAGCCACACAGCAAAGTCTTTTCTTCCTGGGGTTCACACTAACAAGCATTAAATACAAATATCACAACTCAGAAGCTCACAAAAATAAAATGTCATAAAGTCTTGCCATGTTTGACATTGTTTTGTTGTGAGGCTAAGCTTCATCCATATAGTTCTGTTGTATTTTTTCCTATTTGTGATCTGCTCAGTGATTGAAAGGCGCACATTGTGTGGCTGCGAAGTGGACCCAAATCACCATCCCTCCCCCACCATGCTTGACTGCAGTTATTGGGTCTTTTGCTGATATTCTGAAATGCCTTTTCAGGAATAATGTCTTACCTGTCAAACAGTTCCCGTAGCCTCGTGGTTTATGATGCATTGTTGCTGATTCCAGCACTTTTTATGGAGGCAAAGACTTTTCCTCACTGCTTTTACTTTGTCATTTTAAATAATGACACCGTCTAAAAAGTAATTTTATTCTCGCTCATCTGAGTTTGTATTTTACTCAATATCTGGTTGTAAAACTGAGAAATGAATGAACCCATACTTTCTTTTTCCTACCCTTCAAGATACAACTGTGAGGAAAAATGGCAAAGTTCGACCAAGACTGTTTGCCAAAGACAAAAATATTAGGTGAGGTAGGGGTTTGACAAGTGAATTTATAACAAACTTCTTAAATCAATCAAATACTAGAATATAAATAACAAACTGTGATTTGTTGAGCACAGATCTAACTGAAAATTAATTAGCTTTAAAAGAGCAGGGCTCTTGTAATAAGACTTAATTAATGCGTGAATTTGATCAAGTGAAAGATTTGTGTGCACAGCTGTTCAGTTATGTCAACAAGCGCTGCAAAACAGGTGGATTTATAGTTTTCTGAAGAGGGAGAAGTCTTTTTGTATTCATTTAAATACAAATTAAACTGTGCAATGATTCAAAAGCACTACAGTAAAAGTTTTTAGTTTGATTTGCAAAGTAATTCATGTCAAGGAAACGCAATACTTTTGTATCACTGCTACGTTCTTTAACGTGTGCTGCTTGTATGTTTATGAAACAAAACTATCAAGTTTCTTTTTGTACAATTCTATTTTTAATTTGTAAAACATAATGAAGCAGCTGATAAGTTTGATTTATGGTGTCAAGGCTCAGTGTAATGAAATCTAAAAAGAAATAAATATTTCCCATTATAATTTATTTAAAAGTGACATGAAGACATTTCTCTACATTACTCCAAGCTTTATTTATTCTTGTTTTAATAAAACTTAATGAATCTTCTACATTTCCATGACTATTACCTGTGCAATTATTTTCAACTGTCTCTGATTGTCACATTTAATGTATTTAAAAGTAAAAATTAAACTTAAAATGCTCACAATGACATAAAATGATGAATCCAAGTACAGATTTAAAGTCATTTTTTGCAGTTTATGGCAGGAATTTAGTTTTATTAATAAGAAAAAATAAACGTGCCACAGATATAGAAGTACAACAAAATAATTGTATAGTTATTTTAATTCAAAGCAGCACAAACGAAATGACAGAACCAGATCCATATTGCGAGTCTTCCTTCTAGTTTGTCACTTTGTCCCACATCTTTTTCATCTTTTCTTCACCGCTTCCCTATAAAAAGAAATCCAGTTGAGAAGGAAGTCATTTAGGTGGAAAAGCATTAAAAAAAATGAGAGGGGAGCAGATTACGTTGCACGGAGAACTTAGATAAGAAGCCGAGAATGAGGTAAGGTCAGGAGCAGCATCAAAAAGAGGAACCTAAAAGAAAAGGAAATATGCAAATGTGTTTATGAGAGAAGGGGAGAGAGACGGAGTGAAAAGCTGGAGAAAGAGAGGCTGACAGACAATGACAGACGTGGCCGGAGGAAAGGGAAGGCGCATTTGAGAAAGACGGTCCCTGAGAGACGGAGCGCTGAACCCGCTGCCCCATCGCAGCCCTCCTCCTCCCCCGCCCGTGGACTTTGCCATGGTTACCAGACAGGGCTCCCGATGCAGCCGGTTAATGTGTTTTTCAGCAGCAGGAACGAGCTGGGTACTAATGTGTCTCAGTCTGTCTCCTGAACAATCAATGTCAACTGTCCTGGGACACACAAATACACGCAGGGCTGCGAGCCAGGGAACACTGAGCCACACAGGCTGAATGTCAGGGCGAGAGCCCGACAGAAAGCCTTATTATGTTCCTTTAATTCACCAGAGAACTTTTATTTGTCTTCTCTGCCCGAGCCAAATATTACGCGTTGATCTTAACAACAGATACTTATCTTACAAAGGTGAACAGAGGAGGAAAATATGTAACACGCTCCACATTTGTCCTTAAGACGCCAGAAAGACTAAACATATGTAAGTGCATGTGACATTTACATGGTGGTTAGCACAAATAAATCTTTACCTTGAAACGAATGGGGTGTATGGAAGAGGTGCAACAAGACAAGTACAGAAGTAGACTTTTATTGTGTAAAAGCAGAACATTTATTGACAAATATTAAAAGAAACATTCATTTATTGGCTTATTTTCACCAACTAAATTCTGAGATTAACAAAGCACATGCTTTAAGTTCCCAAAAGTTGTGATTTGTTTTAATAATTGTTTTATTTTATCTAATAAAATATTTATTAAAAAAACATGAGTAAGCTTCAGAACATAATCCATTTTCACATCACAGTTGCAGTTTTCTAACATGAGAAAAATCTGCAACCGATTCTCAGAGTTTGTCCAAATGTCCGCAGAGTCCAGAGTGACGTCATTTTCTTCTGAACTGATGTAAAAATCCAAGGCGAGCCATAACGTCGGGGTCACGACCTTCGGCTGTCTTTTTATTAAAATGGTGATGCATAAAGTGCACAAAGCCAGCCGAAAGGTGCTGTCCCCTCCAAAAAACATCACTGCTGTTTATTTTAATAATGTGGGAATGTTTCTCTCTATATATATTTGACTGAAACAAAAAAAAAGCCACTTTCTAATAATTCTGAATGACATTTGCAGTCATTTGTGCTCTGAGGCTGCAACATTGAAAAATGCTCTTTCATGGATTAATGATTAAAAAAAATGTTTTGACTTCTTGAAGTAAAAGCATGAAACTTTGTTCCCAAGGACCTCACCTGTGACCTTTGAAATCATCACAGGTTAAGGGTCTCAGGGACAATGAAGCACACTAAAGCAGGGCGTCTTGGGGCCGGCAGTTCAAATCACTCATTCACAGATTTTTTTTTTTTTAATGTGCAGTACATGATTATTTCTGAATAAATGTCTTCTTTATTAATGTCGTTTCGTTTAAATAAAATCATTACATTTATCACTTCATTATAATTAATTCTAAACATCAAATAATGCATAACATCTCACAGAATGAGAGAAACAACCTCTAAAATGAGACTTGGTTAATACGTGACTTGGGAGTTTACCGCTCGTCGTCGATGCACTCCGACAGGAAACCTCGTCTCAGCGACACAATCTGGACTCGATTCCATCCTGTGAATAGAGACAAAGTCTGTAAAAGTTCTTCAACATATAAATACTATTTTTTTAAAATACTGCTTGTCATTGTTAGGGTCCTTTCATTGTCTGAGCTCCACACATAGCCAACGCCTGTAACTCAGTGCAGGTCTGCGCAGTGAAATATTCACAAGTAAAAAAATAATTTAAAAAAAGCGCCCTCTGCCGGTAGACAGACAGACGAGCATCAGGAAAAAGACGGCCGTGCAAAAGGGAACATCTGGAAATGTAATGTCTAAGTTGGTAATCAAGGATGTAAGTTGAGCTTTGGAGTGAGTATACATATTAGATGCATTCGTCGCTTGTGCTGCCAGCACATGCGTCCAACATCAGCAGCTGGAGACATCACTGTCCTCTTACATTTCCTACAGGCCTTGTGATCTCACAGAATTATGCAATCGCTCCCCCATGACAAAGACGTTCAGCCTTGAGAGAGTTGCACTGATTTCCTCTTTCGCCAGACAACATACATGTTTGACAAGTCTGACGGCGAAGATGTCAAGCCGGGGTTCAAACACCCCTGTCCAGATGACATCTATATATCATCCGCCAACAACCCGGTCCGAACATGTCCTGAACTCACAAAATCTGTCTCTGTCCGGGCGGACGAGCACGCGACTCCACAAAGACCCGCGGAACGTGAAGTCGGTCTCTCTGTTTTGAATTTTCACTGCCTCTGCTTCCTCTTTGTCTCCGAGCGCAGAGATGTTTTCCTCTGCCCCAGTTTTATGAGTTGTCCCTCTGCTGCTCGCACAAGCGCCAGAGACAAAGACGAGGATGCAAAGTAGAGGTGAGAACAAGAAAAATGTTCTCGTGTAAAATCAAAAATAAGAGTATGGAATAAAAGAGATGAAACGAACAAAGATGGCGGGTGGATTTGGTCGGTCAAACTGCTTGTATCAATTTGTTAAGTGTCCCGTTCAGGTCACTCAGGACTCACCATTTGCTTTCGCCTGCTGTTCCTTACATAAAAGCACACACACACACACGTTTGTACTCGTGTCCTTACATCGAACAGGTATGCGCACACACTAATCACGCAACACACTCTTACGACGAGTTCTTAATCCGTTTTCTTCCTGACTGAGAAAAAAAAAAAACAAAAAAAAAACGACAGTTCGTCCATTTGTTAGGAAAATATCGTTTGATACAACCTATCCTGCCCCATCGTCACGTCTTCTTCTTCTCTGAGCGCAGAACGCAGCGGCGAACGGAAAAGCGTTTCCCCCTCTCGCTTCCCCTCTATCTCTCGCTCTCCTCTTTTTGTCTCTTCTCTTCTTCTATCCCTCTCTCAGGCGCTGTCCCTGGCTCTGTTCTGTGCCTGTCTCCCTCTGCCAAGTCACATCACTAATTCTCCAGGCGATTAGAGTCCGAACAGGCGACGTCTATGAGGCAGGTACAAACACACACACACACACACACACACACACACACATGACCACACACACACGTAGACAATTGCATTGATTCCGTTATCTGGTGCTCTACCAACACCCCCCAGTCCAACCCCCAACAGTCATCAACAGCGCTGTGGCCCCTCTTTTTTCATAAATCTGTGTCACCTGCATATACCACACACACACATGCACACACACATGCACACGCAGAGTCACAGACACTTATGTAAGCATGCGGTATGTCCAGCTATTGCTCTTTCTCTTCTCTTGCCTGAACGCCCTGTATCACCCTGTCCCCGCCTCCTCCTGCTCCGTCTCAGCCCTTCCCCTCATTTTCATCTTTCCCTCCTCGCCCCCCCCCCCCCCTCGCTCTCTAACCCCGTCTACTTTTACCCGGCGTGACGTCCCGTCTCGCAAAAAAAAAAAAAAAAAAAAGACGGGTGAAAAAACAAGCTATATTTTCATGTCTCTACGTGAGTATCTATTACTGCGCTGTGTGTGTGATGCTCATGCATCTGGCGGCGAGGTTGAACATGTTCAGAGGGAGGGGCGTCCGTGTGCACGTTTGCCGCTCGTGCACAGCTATGTCTGTGTGTGTTAGAAGGCACAGAGCAGTGGGAAAGGAGGGAGCTCAAAGCTGTGGATTTTGCACAGCATGAGGATCAAAGCCACGGCAAACCCAGAGGTGATTAACCTCCCAGCCGTTCTGACCGCAGCACGTCTGTATTTCTGTTGGTCTGCCAACATCTGCGTCCGTTTGCACATTTAACTTAAAGTGGAGGAGAATTTAATTTAAATAAAGTTTCAATACTAACCTTGAATTTTATCTACAAGTAGCTGAACAAAAAAAGCAGAGTTACTACAGGAACCAAAAGTCCTGTATAAAACTAATAAAGCATAAAAGCAGGACCAGGCCACCTCATATGAAACAGCAGGTGGAGAACGGGTGCGAGGGATTGCTTCTTTGTGTGCGTACAGAAAGGAGCAGCACTGAGCAGAGATTGCTGATATGTGCTCTTTTATCCCTTCCTCGCTGGAGCACTGCAACGCAATGCGGATACTGGGTGTCTGAGCCACTAGCCAGACACACTGGGGGGGACAGAAGAGGGTGGGGGTGATGAGGAGAAGGAAGAGGGAGGCGGAGGCAGTAAGCAAGTTCACATACAGCCTCATTCTTCAGGGCACATTGATTCGAACGTCTGGGCACTTTCTCGTTATCTGCCGTCTACTACAGGGTGCAGCGGGTTCATTCGGATCTTTCATTTTGAAGGTTTTAATTCCCGCAGAACAGATGTGCACCGAAAACCATTTCGATTCCAGACACCGCTCGATGTCTTTGTCTAAAACTGAGCAGAAAATATTAACCCCAGTGTTTCATTGAGGTTTTTAAAACATTAATGATGCACACGAGAACAAAATCAGCACAAACAGCAAAAATAACCAACTATAAATAAACATTTTTTGCTTCTTCTGATGTCCCGACTTTGAAATTTCCCATCTAATTTCAGCCGACACAGAAACTAACCTTTATTGAAAGTTGTTGCGATATCCCGTCGGACTGCACCAAACAGCAAATCAACGAGCACTGCAGAGCAAGGTGCTTATATCGATGTCTGGATTAGCTGGACCTCGAAAGCAAAACCTAATTAAACCCAGTCCAGATATATTAGATTTAAAGTCAGCTCTGAAACTGTTTTATAGCTTGCTTTTGTGTCAATATGATTATTGGCTCCTAATCCAATTTGCTGGAGAAGAAATTAGAACAATTTCAGCTCTAACATTGCTTGTGATGTGTGTGGCACAGACCGACCGATCATCGCTTTTGCCTTTCACAGAAACAGACGTACAATCGACTTCTAGTCCGAGATTTGATAAAATACAAAAAAAAAAAAAAAAAAAAGCTTTTTAAATAAAATCTATTAAATAGTATAAATTATGTACAATCCTAGGACTTGATGTAAAGCGTGCTTGAACGCCTTTTGCTTTTAATTCTATAAAAGGAAAATAATTTTCTAACTTTTCTGCCCTGTTTTTATGTCAGTCTTCATACTCACCACATCAAGAGGAAGAAGAAGGCATTCATGAGAAGTCTGAGTGACTCCGCAGGGAAAGCTAGAAGGTTGTACAGTTATCTCCAGGCTTTTTATTATGCGAAACCATACAACCAACTACCTCACACTGCAGAACACCGGAGCAGGGTCAGCGCTGGAGTCTGGCGTCTCTCCGTCTTCAATGCAAAGTCTTGCTGTCATTTATTTTTCCCTGTCGTCCGCTGCTTTCCTGTCCATCTAATTCCATGCACAATGTCATAAATTTTACTATAAAACTACATTTAAAGGTCAAGCATTTCCGTTTAAAGAAAAGGTGTAATATCTTTGGCATACTAGTTGGAACGTGCTCAATCTAAAACAGAAAACACACCAAAGAGAAAAGAAATCTTAATCTAAAAAATAAAATAAAAAGTTTCAGGCTGTGAGCTTGAAAGTCTGCAGTCTGCATTTCTGTGGACTTGTCTCCCTCTTGTGGGAAGACACAGAACAAAGGCACCCCCTCCCCCCATCAAAAGGCAGACCTTCACTGTCTGGAATACAAAGACGAGCACTTAACCTGCAGTTCTTACTGTAGGCGTCTGCCTGACCTACTTCTCCAAGTAGAGCTGCTGGAATCTTCCACATGCACAAAGATTTGATTCAGCACTTCTGAGCTCTATTCTGCTGGTTTTTTTCAGGAGGTTAAACTCTCGAAGACACCTTCTATTGTTTGTTTGACTGGACCGGTCCTTCCGGTTCTGCCGTGGTCTCTGAAGGAGACTGGATCTCAACGGTTCAGCTGATCAAAACTTGAAACATTATCATGAACATTAATGCAATAAATTAACTTTTCACCTAAAATATCCTTTTCTTGTATCAGGCTTTT
>JAVCKU010000139.1:7678762-7695251 GCA_032273985.1 Hypsolebias coamazonicus | reverse complement strand
TTTTCCTCATAGAAAATGAATTGAGCTCATTTTACATCCTTCAGATCTTTAGATGTGTTTACAACCTTTCACTGCTGCTTTCACATTTTGTTCTGCTTCAGCTTCTTTCAGCTTCCTTGTGCAAAGAAAAAAAATAATCTGTTTTCAGCTAATTTCAGCTGCTTTGTGCTCCTTTCAGATTATTTCTACTACCGGTATCTACAACATTTTTGTGCTTCTATTTTCTCCTCATTTCAGCTTGTTATGCTCTTTTTAACTTATTTCTTCAAGTTTAAGCATTTTCTATTTCAGCTACTATATAGCTGTTTTTACGCTAATTTAAGCTTTTTCAGCTAATTCCACATTTTTTGCACTCATTTCAACTTTATCAGCCTAATTCAGCAAAAATGGGCTCTCTCTAATTCATTCTGGTAATTTTAGCTTCTTTCTGCCTTTTCAGCTAATTTTCAGCTAGTTTTTGCCAATTTCAGCTTTTTTTTTTCCAGATAATTTCCACTTTTTTGTGCTCCTTTTTGCTTCTTTCAGCCCATTATAGGCAAGCATGTGTTCTTTCTGCTTTATTCTGCTCATTTAAGCTTGTTTTATCTTTTCAGCAACTTTTTTAAATAGAAAATTTTAGCTAATTTCAGCTATTTTCAGATTAATTCAAGTTTTTCTTGGTAATTTCTGCTACTTTCAACCTATTTTTTTTTCTCCTAATTTCAGCTTGTTATGCTCTTTTCACCTTTTTCAGCTGGTTTTATGCTTTTCTGCTATTTCAGGTACTATTTAGCTGTTTTTATGCAAATTTAGCTTATTAAGCTAATTCCGCTTTTTTGAGCTCCTTTCAGCTCTTTCCACTTCTTTCCCTTAGGTTAAGCTTCTTTCTGTCTTTTCAGCTACTTTTAGATGTTTTTCTGCCAATTTTAGCTTTTTTAAATTGATTTGACTTATCTGTCTAAATAAAGGTTGAATGAATGAAAAAAATTCCTAATTTTTGTGCTCATTTCTCCTTATTTAAACCTAATTCAGCAAATATGTTTTCTTTCTGCTTTCCTCTGCTAATTTAGGCTTGTTCTTTCAGCTACATTTCAGCATGTTTTTTAGCTACTCTCAGCTGTTTTTCAGCAAGTTCTGCAACAAGCATTCACACTGCATTTTCGCTGGAAATGCAATTTCTCTATTTCTGATTATAGTTTATTTGTTGCTTTTATTTTATTGCACAGAAAGTCCACTAGTCCTCGTTTACTGAGTTACTACCAAATGCACTTGAACAGTATTTGCACACTTTGCTCTCGGTTCAAATAAATGACAGATAAGAGTACTTTCCAGTATGCACCAGTCAGCCATAACTTTATGACCAGTTGCATATAATGCTGACCAGACCACCCAAGTGTTTAAGCCCATTCATTTATTATGCTTGTGCCAAATAATACTTGCTTCTCACAAAATATCGGTCACCAATAAACATTACATTTGAAGCTTTCTTAGCAGAACATCATGCATCAATACCACAACCAGCCAGTGTTCATAAGGTTATGCATATTGGAGGATAATTTCCAATCAGGAATACATTCATATTGATTAGTTTTTTGCATTAGTTATAAAGTAAACTTGTTTAAAATGCACAATTGATGTGTTACAGCAAACTAATTATTTGCCACTCATGAGAGTGGTGAAGCATTTGGAGTATGTTTGCTCACCTGGCAGCTGCTGGCACCTCCTTGCATGAATCCAGAGCACACCATGTTCTCTGTGAAGAGGTGGGGGTAGGCGTTCCTGCAGATTCTGTCGTCAATGATTGGCTGCCTCAGACACTGGAGTCTGTCAGGGTAGCTGCCTGGCAAGTGAGAACAATCACCTTGGTTTACTTGCATGTTGGAACACCAACACAATACAGTTTCATTTAAATTCAAAGAATAAATAGTAGATAGTGAAATTTGTACTTTAGCGAATGGGACATTAAGAGTTTTAGGTTAAAGGTCAAAACTGTATCACATGATAGGTTTTGAAAGTGTTGGACAAATTTTATGAGTTAAAAATTACTGATAGCGATTCACATAGTTTCACTCAGACAATCACAAAGTGGACAGTTTACCACTGGAATAAACTGGCTGACTTGTACTGGTTATAATTAAACACCTCTGTCTGAACATTAAGGCCTATCTCCGGTTAAAACTACTTCCTGTTGCCGTCTAACATTTCAGTACATTTAAGTGTGACCTCATAGACTTTTAACTCCACTCACTTCCGCTGGCGGACGTGTTGCCCCATCCGGACACCAGGCAGTTCTCGTCGGCCACGGGGCAGCGGGAGGGCAGGGACACCGTCTGGACGTAGCTGTTGAGGGCGGCCGGGCGGCTCAGCTTGATCAGCATGATGTCGTTGTCCAGGTTGTAGCTGTTGTACTGAGGATGCCTGATCAGCTTGGCGGCGTCGATCCACTGCTCGGTGCCTTCGTTCACAGCAATGTTGTGCTCACCAAGACGCACCTGGAGGTAGCTGGTAACGACAAACAAATAAATAATAATAATCCTGCTGCTTGACAAACATCCTGAAAGGTATCAATTTTAAATGATCTGATCCACTGGATGGATTTTGTGAAACGCGGAAAGTAATAATTTAATATACGGTGACCTTAACACACAAAAAAATGGCTACAATTCAGTATTTTTTACAGATATTGAGCTAAAGCTTGGTGTGGTAGTAGCTGAGAGTCATCCTCAAAACAAACATTAACTGCTGGCAATAGTCTGTTTGTAAAAGATTCAATTTAATTAGACTGGACTCATTTGGAGGCAACACAATACAAGATGACCTTCACAGCTAATCGCCATTAGCCAAAGCAAAAATGGCTGTAACTCAGTCAGTTTTACAGATATGAGCTCAGATTTGATGTGGTAGTAGCTGAGAGTCATCCCCAAAACAGGATCTGAGCAGTAGACATTGTGCAACGTCTTTGCTGAAAACTTTAACATTAACTGTTACATTAGCAAAATATCTTATTAACCAAATTTAGTATTTGGTGATGTGGTAGCTGAGAGTCGACCTCAAATACTCTGAGCTCTGGCAGATCTTGAGATCTTAGTGCATAACAGGTTTTGATAAGATGATGCATTTTTTATTAGGAAGTGCTTAAAATAAATTGTGTATCCAGCCCTGTTGCTCATCCTGGCTTTCTCTTGTGTAATAATCTCCCACTGCAATGGTTGAAATGTGTCTTCTTGCACTTACGACTGGTAGCAGTGAGCAGCGGAGATCACCCACAGGCTGGAGATGAGAGATCCACCACAGAAGTGGTATCCAGCGTTCAGAGACACCTGGTAGGGAACAGAGTTTCTGGGACACTCGTATCCCCCAACAACCTTCTCATCCTCAGCAACTGATTTAATGTGTACAACATTAAAAAAAGATAAAACATACAAAGAAACAATGAGCAATCTCAGCGGGAGTAAGTACACAAATACAACCAAAAGTAAAAATCTGTTTCTTACATGCTGCTTTAAGAAAAAACAGGAACACCAAGGCCTTCATGTTGACGTCTGGATGTAACACACTGGAGCTCCTTTTAAACTCCCGTCCTGCTGTTTACATGTCATACTTTGCACAGTTCACGAGGCAAGAAGTGATGGGAAAGAGCCATGTGTCTGCACCAGAAAGCCTTGACTGATGCTGAAAATGAGACAAGCTGCCACTTCAGGAAAAACTCTTGATTTGATGTTATGTAATCAGCCATGACACTGAAGTCTGTTTCAGCAGAAGCTATTTAAAGTTTGCTGATCAGAAGACGAGTTAGATTTTTTGAGTGCATTATGGGATAAATCAGTAGTTTCGTGCTGTTTTGGTTCAAGATTTGTTCAATAGTTTAGTCAACTCAGCAGCAAGAACATTCATCATGATTCCCAGTAAAGTATCTAAAACCTGATAAGATAACCTCTGGTTCCAGACCCTTAAAGTGGTCAGTGCTGTGGAAAGGTTATAAACAATATCTTACCTGTTGTAGAAGGACAACTGAACCTGCTTAGAGAAACAAAAATTTAATTGTGATTGGATTATGAGTTTAACAGCTGGTCCACTAGATTTAGAATTATTTTACATAAATTAAAGGCTTTGTGTAGTTAAAAATGTGTATCAGCACAGTTTGCACACCAGCTTGAATAAAAATGTAACAAAACACATAGAAACACTGATATTGACCTAATGTCACTAACAAAAAATCGGTACAGATGTTTATTTTTACCCGTTTAGCTCACCGGTTAAGTACAGTATTTTAAACAACTTTTTATTTATTTTTTTGTGCATGCTCGCTGCTCAGACCAGTTTTAACATGCAAAAAACAATTACGGGTAAATATTTTACTGACTGGAGAAATGCTGAGTTTCAAACGACTGCTGAAATTTGCTGAGGAAGCTGCAGAATATTAACTAAAAATGATAAAAGTTAGCAAAATGCTAACTAGAGTTAGCAAAAAAAAAAAAAAATGAACAGCTTAAATGAATGCTAAAACTAAAACAGCAAAAGGCTTGCTAATGTATTGGAACCGTAGCTACAAGCTAAATGGTACAAAAGGCTAGCTAAAATTTAGCTGTACCAAAAGGTTAAAACTCAAAATAGTAGAAGTAAAAACCTAAAATAGCAGATTAAAACAAAAAAATTAAAAATAACAGTACAAGATTTGAGTACTGAAGATTTCAGAAAATGTTTTAAAGGAAAGTCGAGATTTAAATGCATGTTTGTGGGGAAACCTTTGTAAAGTTAGACATGTTGAAAAGTATAAAACTCACAAAAGCCAAAAATCATTAACCTGTCATCTGAATAAGCTTTAATTTATGAAAGTCTAAAGAACGCACAAAACATGAAGTGCAAAAAAAAAGGGTACAGAAACAGTAAATCTAAAAACGTGTACGGTAGTTTCATTTTAGCTTCTTTAACAAGGCTGGTTAAAAACACTAGCAAGAGGTGAACTTTGAACACATTTTTATTGAACATAAATAAAAAAGTGAAGGTAAAAAAATACGTAACAGGTTTAGAAATATTTTTTATACAACTATTTACAAGTACAAGATCATAGTGAGCTTTTGGGTTAAAAAGAAATTTGCAGTTTATTCCAACCAAAAGTTCTCTCCCTTCATATACAACCAATATCTTTTAAAATGACCTCCTGTTCATAATTTTCAACTTTATTTCTTTTTTTTTTTTTTTAATATTATCAATGTATGATGACTGGGGGGTGGGGTTAATTGGGTTAAAGTGAGTTATTTTTAAGTGTAATTAATAAAATCTTGCTTCATAACACCGTTGAGGTAGCTCACCTGAGACAACCATGAACAGTAGAAAAGGGTATAAAAAAAAAGAAGTTTTATTTCAGTAAATCAGCTTTCACTTATAAATCGCAGCTGAATAGCTCAAACACATTTTTTTATAATTTTGTGAAATATACATTTATTGTTCAAATATACAAAAACTCATGGACTGCAGGGTAAGATCACCCTTTTTGACAAGTCCCCCTCATGAGCATTAAAATGCACAACAGAATGACAAGAGAACAGAATATAACAGTGGGATAAAAACACTCAGATCGGATCGGACAAACAAGAGGATTAATAAAACATTTTTGTAGGGGGTAAACCTCACCAGCACCTGAAAATATCAAAGTCCCTGCTCACCAGTGAAGTTAAAATGTAGCTGCTCTACAAACGTACACAAGGTGCTTCGAGTGTAATGTGTTTACTTTGTGTGGAAATGAAAACGTGCCCTGCCTGCTGCGACGGCGATGCTGCCAGAGAAGGTTGTGCCAAAGTAAGGTGCTGAAAAAAAAATTCCCCTCGTCCTTCTCTTTGACCTCCTGTTCGCAGAGACGCGCCGTCTGCAGCACAGGAGTGAATCCCTCTTTACAAAGTAATGACTGCAATCAGCTTCTGCTCACCGTTTGTAGGTGTGGGTACTAACCGGTTCAGACCCGGAGGTCACCAACACCTGAAGAGCGTGACGGGAAATGACAAAACAGTACACAAAACCTAAAGAAAACACTACAACTATCCACCGCTCTGAAACCATCGAATTCTTCCCCAGATGTCATTTATGGCTCGTTTTTTTTTTTTTTTTTTAAAACGACTCCATATTTCTATTCTTCTAACAGCCTCGACGCCGCAGCCTCCTTCGGGTTAACGATACTAATTCAGGTAGCGCCGGCAGCGCCTCGCACCGCAGTTGCAGCGCAGCTTGCTCTCGTCGTCCTCGATCGGGAACTTGTAGTCGTAGGTGAGCTCTTCCCCCCGGTAGATCTTCCTCAGCGCGAAGATTACGATGTGCTTGCGGCCGTCCACGTTGATGACGCGGGAGTAGCAGTTGGGCTCGCAGGAGTGGTTGATGAAACGAGCAGCGTTGCCTTGAATTGTCGCGTCCACCACGTCGAAGTCGTCGATGCGGAACATGTAGCAGCCGATGCCCTGGTGGAAAATGACAAACACCAATTTGTTTGGCCACTACAAGTTATGACATTCACTTAATTTCAAGCTGCAGCTGAATATCTTCCTGCAGTTTTCCTGAATGCATTAGCCTACGATGGACTTGGCTCGAGTTCTGCTCACGGAATAGCACTGAAGGTCTGACTCAACAGCCGTCAATTTGGAGAATGTACAAGTGAAGGTTGTTGTTGTTTGTTTGTGGTTATTATTATTATTATTTTTTTTTTTAATGGGGGAAGATATTATTAAAAAAAACTTCTTTCTGCACCTTTTCATTCAATGTATTTTTCTTTCAGGTTAATTTGTTTTATTTTGAATGAATAAATTAATTAAAAAATAAAATAAAAACACATGCAGCGCTGGTTGGGGGTGTTGTTTCACGTTGGCTCAAACTTTTATTGTACTTCATCTTCTGACTCTCATCGTATTCTATCGAGCGGAACAAGTTCGATGTGTTCCCACCGCTAGTTGGAACGACTCTCCGTCACTGAAACCTGCAGGTTATCAGATCTTAGAAAGCCGAACCACTTCCACACAAGCAAGTTGGTCTTTCCTCTCATCAGTGACATCATCTGCTTTCTCTTCTCTTGTGAAACCTTGTTCAGTCACATTCTGACGGTCATGGGAACTCATTGGGAAGCGAAAACTTAACGCACGTTGGAGCTTAGCCTAGCCTGCTACCGCTAACGCCTTCTGGACTCGAGCTCTGCGTAACATCTACGTCACTTCAACCCGAAAGAAAAAGAAAAGCTTCAGTGAAACGCTGTAATCCTATCGAACTGTAAAAAATATGCTTAAAACTCGTATCATCATTATTGAATAAAAGTATATTGCGAGATATATCGATATTGAATTATTGTCCAGCTCTACCTCAAGCTAACTTTTACTGTAGAGTTGAATCAGCTCATCTGCAGAGGAGCTCTTGTTGCTCTGTCATTCTTCTCGAGCTGCTGACAGAGCTGTCACTCTTTCCAGAGCGCATAACGAGGGGTTGTACCAGCAGCTGCAGCACGAGGAGATCAGCTGCCTACACTTGGCAGAAAATCTTGTAAGCATGTGTCTGTTTGCATCACAGCATGTGGTGAGATAATTCTGACATGCAGCTCAGCCTGGGAAGTTGACACGCTGTGAATCCTGTCTTATTGTTTTTTTGCCTAAAAGAAAGTTCAACTAAAGAGAGAAACTAAACACTATTTTAATGAAGTGATGTGAAGTTGCAGTTTCAGCAAACTTCTCATAGTTAAAAACATTTTACTTGTGGAAAAGGTGCTATAAATTCACAGAACTAGACACAGTTTAGTGGTGCAATTTTTTTTAACTCACCTTGCTGTCGTAGTATTTCTCTCGTTTATCAGTTAGAACAGAACGAATGACCGTGCCGGCATATTCGATCACCATCTCTCCAGAATCGATGTTTCTTTTACAGAAAAGTCCTCGACCGTGAATTGGAGATCTACGAAGCAAAGAGAGAAATTCACGAGTTAATAATGCAACCATGGATCAAGTTAGATCTTTTTCTTTGTTGTTGTACTCACCTGTAAACGCCCACTGCTTCTTTAGAGATCTTTTCCAGGTGTCTGAACCTCATCGCCATGGGGAGCTCGGTGCTAGTAGCTCGCCTGAAAAGAGGGAAATAAAAATGTTTTCCAACATGGAAAGACATCTGCTACTTTCTTTTAGGCAGGTTCCAAATAAAATAGACAAGTGGTAATGATTTCAGTAACTAACCTAGAGGCTTTGAAGGGAAACTCATCATCATCTTCATCGAAGGGACCTATAAAATCAGGGAGAGCTCTGTGTTGTGACGCCAGGAAGTTGAACATATCAAACGTTGCTTTCCTGGATAAACATAACGAGGCGGGGAAACAACATAAGGATCTATTGAAGCATCTGTTAAAAGTATCCACGTGCTTTTAAAAGCAGAAATTGTCTCCGCACCTCGTGTAGACTTCTGTTCGTGCGCAGCCGCTCGGGTTGAGAGGCAGCTCCTCCTCGACGTCGTCACAGCGGTGGAAGCGGAAGCGGTGCTGTCTGCAGTGAGTGGCGCCTTCCAGCTGCTCCAGCAGGAAGATGACGGCATCGTGGACGACGCCGAGCATCCGCGGGCCGCTCATCACGCCCAGAGGAAGCTGCTTCAGGTGGAAGTCTGCTCGGGCTTCAAGCACGCCGTCAATCACAGCACGCCACGCAACTGAAGAAGAGATAACGGAGTATGGTGAGACACACACAGCTCTTTTTTTGCATTAGATACGTTTTTTAATTTGAACATTAGGCAAACAAGACAATTTATAAAGTAACAAAACACCTCTTACCCTCTATACTGTTAGCCTTAACGCTAAAGCCATCCTCGCTGGTGATTTCGAAACGCAGGTGAGGCTGATTCATACGCGTCTTCTTTCTGTTTTTCAGTGCCGAGACATCTTCTTCTGAGCTAAAACCTGGGGATAAAGGGCAAACGGACCATTTTTCACATTTTCTTAATATATATTCAATATTTACATAGAAAGAAAAAATCATATAAAACCCCAAACAAACCTGTATAGGGGCCCCACTCAGACAGGTCTCCGTGGCGAGCGCTGAGCCAGGTGTCTGTTTTAACCTTGAGATGAGGGTTGGATTGTGGGAATGCAGGTGAACTCAGAGCCCGAGGATGCCTGGACAAAAGGCACAGGTGAGAGCATGAAAAACAACTTGTAATCAAATACGTTATGTCAACAGTCAATTACCGCATTTTCCGCCGTACATGTCGTTCCGCCCTTTAAGTCGCATCAGTCCAAATATGTCTAACAAACTGGAAAAATCCATAAATATGTCGCTTCGTCGCATCTATTATGCGTCACCGCAGACATGTCGCGTTTGTTATGTGTCGTGTTTGTTACGCGTCACCACTGACAACCCGGAAATGTGGGTCAGTGTTGTGCCAAAAATCGATGGGCAGCCAAATGGCAGCTGCAGGAACGTGCGCGGGAGGACTTTAACAAGATTAACACTTAAAAACAATTACCGTATTTCTTTGCTCAAAATTATAGTAAATGTGTGTCTCAGTCTAACTTTTGCTTAAAAAATGCACTTGGACGGTGAAATCAGCTGCATTTCAACGGGGCGGCACAGCGAAATTAAACTGATTCGGTTGGAAGATGACAGTGGCAGGCTACGGCAAGCCGATTGTGTCATTAATAGCCACGTTTACTTATTACATGATACAACAGCATGCCTTACTAGTTGACTGCCATCTAGTGGCTGAAAATGGCAGTGTTCAATATTTTCAGTTGAATGAATTGAAACGGTCATATCTCAGTCAAAAATTGGTTTATAAATATGGGAAAAAAAATCCATAAATAAGTCGCTTCGGCGTTTAAGTCACAAGGCATGCAAAGTATCCAAAAAAAAACAAAAAAACTTATAGGCTGAAAAATATGGTACATAAATTATTATCATCAAAGAGCAACAATTTGCTTCTTTTGAACTTGACAGCACAGCAACCAGTTTTTATATAAAGTTTGCAATAAAGCAAACTCACCTGCATGGCATAGGCGGTATAAGAGGAGCAGGAGGTGGTGAAGCTGGGCTCTTCACTGACTCAGGTTCAGACATGTTCTCATGTTTCAGGTCAAGGACTTCATTTATCGTAGGAGCTTTCATTCTAACACCACTTGTCCTGTAAAAAAAAAAAAAAAAAGGACAATTTCTCATTTTAATATTGCAGAGAAAATATAGCCTGATTTGGTGGCTAAAAGGAAAGTAATTGATGTTATAAATTATTTAAATACCTGGTTTGCTGACCATCCCCGGGTTCATTTGACGGAATCTTCAAAATATCCATTTTAGATTTTTTCCTGGAAGGCTTTTCAGAGGCATAAGACACTCTTTTTACTCGTACTTGATGGCGTTTTGATTCCCCACTAAAAACACTGGGGGACTCTGAACGTTCCACTGACGATTGCTCTGAATTATCAGTGCATGGAACTTGGGATGGAGTTCGACGTCTGGTATTTGGCTGGTGAGTGTTGCTTAGAATGATGGACGTTGGCCTTGGCGTATCACGGTGAGTTGCCATGGCTTTTTCGAGAATAGCTTGAGCTGCGCTTTGTTCAATGTTGGAAAAACTCAGTTGAGGAACAGTTTCCACATTAACAGGCGCTAGGGGAGGGCTGCTTTTCACAGGTAATACTCTGAAGATTATTTTCTTCTCTGCTGTCATGTGGTTGGCAGGAATGCTGTTCAGGTCAGAGGGACTGGGCTGAGGCTTTGTCAAGACACAAGGAACAGACGGATTCAAAGCGTTTCCGCTGTGGAGCATTTTAGCGATTTGGCTTATCTTGTTGTAAGCAGGTGTGGTTGCAGTAAGTGTCTGAAACGTGTTTGTTCTCGGGTCTTTGATGAGAATCTGCCCCTGACGGTTGACGAGCAGGACCTGACGGACAGGAGTCTGGGGCGTGGGCAAGCCTGCCGCCTCAGCCTGATTCTGAACCACCTTCGGCTGCATTGGCTTGGGACCGTCCAAGCGAATTGCAACGGCTCTGCCCCGCAGGGAACCAGGCTGAACAGGTAAAGCGTTTAAACCATTGATTATGATAGGGGAGGAGACTGGGCGTGGGACTGTGCAGAAAGTAGCAGAACCGCGGGAAGCAACATTTACAGTCTGTCTGGGTCGAGCGGCCAAGATATTGACTGTTGGCGGGAGATGAAGGTTCTGTTGTGGCAACATAAGCTTAAGGTTTGATGGAGGCTGTTTTTTCTTCACTGTAATGGTTTTCTTCATCACCGGTTGTTCGAAATCAGGATGAAAATCAGCATCACGCAAATCATCTTTGTATCCTAAAGACAAGTCTGATGATGACGTACTGTCGTCGTCTATGGCCTGAACTTTGCTGTGCACTGCGTTCACTGTGGGGCTCTCTGCAGCTGAAACGAAACTCCCCGTCTCCGAATCCAGAAACGCTTCATTGTGAGATGTTGGTGTGACTGAGATCATCTGGACCTCCTCTTCTTGTAACGACAGGTCATTGCTGACGCAACTTGAATCCATAAAAACGGGAGAGGATAAACTTTCTTCTGACTCAGTAGTTTGGTGCTCAGCGTTTAGTTTTGGCAAAGTGTAGATCCGCTCCAGCCTCGTTAGATTAACTGTGAGACGTTTTGTAGGTGTGTCGTGAACAGTGTGGATTTTGGTTTCTCCTTTGAGCACCTCGCTTTCGTCGCTCTCTGACCCGCTGTCAGCCCCATCCAACTGCGATATTGAAGGTGAAGGAGGAGGCTGACTGGAGGCGTCTGAACTACCTGCTGCATTACTCACAACCGTACGTGTAAATTTGACATAATGACTCAAGTCTTCATCATCAGAGTCTTTGTCCCGATCGTCTTTCTGTGCTCCACCTTCCAGCTCTCTAGTGTTGGTAGGAGTCACATTCTCAGCAAGGAGACCCTCCTCAAACTCAAGTTTAGTGTTCAGCATAGAGGCCAATGCTACATCTGCGTCAAAAACCGTGTAAGGCAGCTCCTGAGACATCAGGTGGGCTACTTCCTCCTCCAGGTTACCAGGAGCAAGAGAGATCCCGTTTGTTGTGGCCACAGCTGCATCTTCTGCCTCAGACGACACCAATAAGTCTTGGGGAACCTCTGTGGACACCAGGGTTGTGATTTTAAAGTTTTTTGTTCCTCGGGGGGAGTGAGAGATCGCTCCTTGTCGAGGCGAAAGTCCCGGAGAAACGCTGGCGTTGGATTTAGAAGGGGAGTTCCAAACCGGAGACGTTGAGTTTTGCCGTGAGAGCGGAGGAGAGGCGGCTCCTGCGTTTGAAGATCTTGGATGAGAGCTGAACAAAGCAGATCTGGAGCTTACAGCGCGAAGACTCGTCGGTACAGGCGGGCTGCTTTCTGTCGGCGAGGAGATGCAGCGTCGTCTTGCTGAGAGCCTGCGAGGGCGACGAGGGTCATCAAGGTCCCTCAGTGTCAGGATGTGATGAGATTTATGATGAGCACACCCTGACGTTGACGAAAGTAAAATTTCAGGATTCACACATAAAACAAACAAAAAAGACATTGCTCATTTTCCTAAACGTGTGGCTCACCTGGAGATGGAAGAGGACGTGAAGATCCTCCTGCAGGTCTCCTGGTCTGAGAGTAACCAGGACTTTTGGAACCAGGTGTGTTGTGTATTTTGGAGTTGGGTGATGGGGTTGCAGACTTGACTGGGCTGGAAGAGGAGCTTAAACAATCTGGGGACACCATATCTGCCAAACAATGTGCATACATATGTTAGTATCTCCAATCAAAATGCTACAAACCATTGAATAATTTAGCCACCTGGGAGATCCGGGTCACCTCTGAGGTGGTTGGGGCTGTGGATTATGGTGTGGTTATCTTCTTTGTCCCACCTCAGATCTTGTTCTTCACCAGGGAGAGGCGAGCTCACTTCTGTCACCTTACAGGTGTACTTACAGTGTCTCCGGGGGTCCACAGTACTCCAGTATAACCGAGAACATCTACGGAGCAGATAGAAAAAACATGTTTTGTAAAAGAAATAATAATAACAATTACAGCACATTTTGAAGCAAGTTGAGAACCAGTAAGGAAAAGCACAAAAAGCACATACAGTCACTTATAGATTATTTTTACTTACATATGCAAATAAAATAAAATTTAACATGAAAAATGAAATGCAATGTTGCAAAGAAAATTAAAAACTTGCAAGTAATCCAGCTTAAAATGTTAAAACTTGTTGAGGTTCTGACATTGAGCACTTACTGATAACCAACGGGATACAGCATCCTCCCGACTGTAGACAACTCTGACAACACGCCGAGTTTCTGAATCTGCAGAGAACCTGAAAAATTTGGGAAGCAAAACCCAAAAGTTCAGCACACGACCATCAACAGCAATAACGTGTAAGAAAATATGCGAAGCTTAAACTTAACAGCACACATGCGTTCTCACCAATTGTCATGTTTATGCTTTCTGGCTCAATGCCGGTGAGAAACTTTTTTCTGAGATTGATCCCTTCAAAATCCACATACACCCGGCGAGGCACTTCAAACCCTTTCCCTGACACCATCTGGAAAATGTGATGAACAATAATCAAAATGAAATACAAAAAAGGGTGTGAGATGCAATTTGATCAACTCTGGAGTGGTAGTTTATCTCTTATTGGAGACTTAAAAAAAAATATATATATGAGATCCATATCCATACCTTTGTGCTGAGGAGATCCTTGTGTGCGTAGCAGTACATTTTTCTGTCCTGCTGGAACACACACCTATTGGCTCGAGCGCACATGAAGTGAAAATTACTCTGGCAGCTGGCAAGGTAGCAGCCCACAGTGGCTCCTGATTGCCCGCAACGATCACAACGCTAAAAAAAAGAGAGAAGATATTAGAATTGCATTTAAATCTCATTCATGCAACAGTAACAAAGGATCACACCTTACCAAGTGGCGCCCCCTTGAGACAGCACTGTGCACCTGCAATAGAGCGCCATCCTTCTCATAAACCTCTGCAGACCACAGGCAACAGTTGATGTGAGCCCACTCGTTTTGTCCCAGGTACAACAGCCGCCCTGCCTCCTATCAAAACAACAAAAACTGTCACATGGCTAAAACAATTAAAAAAACAAATTAAAAGAAACAGAGGCCTTTTTTATTCTGACATGTAAAGAAAGCGACAAAGTTCCTATAAAAACTCACACTGGAAGCTGCATCTCCATTTTGCTGGCACAGGACACACTGCCTCAAATCTTCAGTCTTAGTGGATTCTGCAAGAAAAACAACCTTACTGTATTTTTCCCAAATTGAACAGATGTTATTCCACTGCAAAAGTTTATCCGCTACTGGCTAATCCAGAGGTTTTGAGTAGAAAAGGCAGACAGATAGTTTTCATACCTTGTGAATAGACGGGGGTGGTGAGCGGAGCACCAGATTCCTGTGTGAGGACTGAAGACGCCTTACATTCAGGCTGAGTCTGCAGGCCCCTGGAGTCTCTGGGCTGGTATGTCCTCTCCATCCACTGTGCGTAACTGTGCTCTTTAGAAGGAGGCAGGACTGCATCTGGGAGCATGCCACTGAAGAGCAGAGGACATTTAAGACAGCTATTTTGCTAAAATGGCCATCAAAAAGGAACATGTTTTGATTGTGTGTACTCACTTTGGAAACTCTTCAGAAAAGGAGTTCCACTTTTTGAGATGGCACGTAGGAAACCAACTAAAAACCAGCTTCATCACCTGCAACGAGTGCAGAACTCAAGTTAGATCAAATGCAAATGGTTTTAAGAAGAAGCACCATGTTTTAACAAAAAGGAAGGTTTCTCTTGGAGATCAACAAAAATTGTGGGCTTACTTGGACATAGTGTGATCTGGACTGTACGGTCGGTCTCTGATCTTCAGGGAGAAGTTCCTCTTCCTTCAACCATTTTCTCATCACAGCAGCAACATCCAAATGAAAGGCTTTCTGAGTTAGCAACAAGACAAAAACATTGCTTTAGTCAGGAGTCAAAGTAGATTTCATGACAACTTTCATTAGGTATTCCAATCTAAATGTTACAAGTTTTAAACTGAGAAAATCTGAGCTTTCTCTTTGAATGTCAGCTTTTGTATTCATAAGAATGAAAAAACGTGTATCCACTCACTACTGAGGCGTAGCCACCGCCTTTAAATTTCTTCTCCACAGCTTTCAGATCACAGACATGCTGCTGTTCCTGAACAGCTGGAGTTGTGTTCACTTCCTGACACTGAAACGGAAATGACATGTCGGACATTCATTACAAAAAAGGGACAGAAATTTAAAAAGAACACCACCACATTTTTGAATTGATAGGATTACCGATGCTCTCTGGACATCACATCTCACCTCTTTGCAGAGCAGGAGGTGCTGAGTGCTGCTGGACGAGAGGAGGTCAGCGAGCACCTCCTCCAGCCCGGCCATCAGTTTACTCTGCAGTTCTTCCTTCAAGCTGCTTTGTTCAGTGTGGTGCTGTCTGCATGGGGTGCACGTAAAATCCATGCTGCCTGGCTGATTTAGCAGCCCAAAAAGCTCTTCTATATTAAAAAAATAAATAAATAAATAAATAAAAAACACGTTTACCTACTATACCATAAAACAAGTAGCCTGTTTTCATTAAATGTTATGAATCTTCAGACATTTGAGAGCAAATATGAAAGAAAAAAATAGTATAAAGTGATATAAGTCAAGTAATTTGCTAACCATCAATTATTGTCTAATAAAAAATTTTACTATAGTGTTACTAAATCGTTGTGAATTTTAAACATCACATCATTAAGAACATAAACCACACAATAAAATAAAAGTAAATCTCATAAAATGTTTGCATTCATTAATACCGACCAGTGGTTATTGTATAATAAAATACCCGGCATATTTTGTGCATGTAATTCAGTCTGTGCATGATCCTTATTAAACTTTATGTAAAGTAGTAAAGAAGCAGGTAAAATTAGCTTAATCTCAGGATTTACCATAAAACAATAGTATGTCTTTATTCCAATAATTGTATAATTTAAAAATACTAAATTCAGCAATCAGACAGCAGAATCTTTAATATTTATCTAACGAGGGTTACTCACCTGAAAGTTCTTCACATCCATAATGAATCCAGTGGTTGCACTTTGAGCACTGAATCGTCTCTGGGGGTTGGCTGTGCTCTTCGTAACACTTGTGGCAGACGGTGCAGAAATGACCTGACATAAAGTAAACAACGTCAATCATGCCTGGTGCCAAATATTCAGAAAGTAAACGGCACTTCTTTAACCAGCCTGTGAGTAAACCTCAAGCAGTTCCTGGAATGTTGTTGTGAAGCTCTTACCTTTCTTGTGGAGAATAGCGCAGTCGGGACAAAGGTCTTGTTCGTGGTTCCAGGTCATCCCCCAAGTTTTTCCAGGAGTCACGCCACAGCTCTTACAGCGAATGCACGTCATGCACACCTGCACAAACCCGTAAACAAAATAAATACCCAACATGTACACACCAGATTCCAAAAAAGTTGGGACACTAAACAAATTGTGAATAAAAACTGAATGCAATGATGTGGAGATGGCAAATG
>JAVCKU010000139.1:7557865-7569416 GCA_032273985.1 Hypsolebias coamazonicus | reverse complement strand
AGTCCTCGATTTTTAATTACACGCAGTACGAAATGGCTCTTGATCATTCTTGCTAAAGCACCAGCCTCTCCACATTGCTTTCTTTTATTTAATCTCTACTCATTTTACTTCCCGTTCTTTTCTTTAGCCTCTTTTTTCTTTCTTCTGAAAGGGTTGCCATGGCTACAAAGAAAGCTTTTTGCTGAACATCCCACAAAGAGGCTGTATGTTTTTACTGATGGAAAATCACACTCAGCTTCACACACACCTGCTATTATTGGTTTTTATAAGGGTAGAGCTGTACATCTACAGGCCACGGCAGATGCACAGGCACTTCTGTATTTTTGTATTATTTGTTTTACACACTATGTTTATTCAACAAATTTCAAAGTAAAATACAGTATAGTTTTTCTTTTCTTAATTCACTGTGATTTTTGTAATTTGTGTTTTATAGATCCTTGTGTCAGCTAATTATACAGACTGATTGATTAATCCATTTCAGCTCATACTGCTACATTTTGTAAAAAAACACAACCTGCAGTCTCATAAAGAAGAACATATTCTGCAGGAGATTTATGATTTGACATCATTAGTATTTGACGATACATGTTTTATAGGCTTAGTTTTACAAGCGTAACCAAGGTGATAAGAACTAGTTAGAAATCATCTCACTAAAATCAGTGAACTCTTAACTAAAAGACTTATACAAACTTGTTTAGTGTTGGTTTTCAATGTGCAATTTGAATTATAGGCAGCTCTGTTGGCTCCACAGGCTGAGATGGCATTAACTGTGATTGGTTAGACCAAAAACAGCTGAGATGAAAGCCAGCCAATAGAAAAGCATAAAGCCGAAGGTAATGCTGTCGTCACCAAGTACAGAATGATGTTCCAGACGGAGGCCTTGAACATTGAACATTCAATATTTTGCAAATTAGATTTTTATTGAGCCCTTACTGTGTGTGGGTTTTAATGTTTCACTTTTCTTTTCTTTTTTTTCTGGTGTCTGAGCTTCTACCTGAACTGCATGGTAAATATAACCACTGGACTAACTTGTGTACTATTATAACAGTTTAGAGAGATAAAGATCAATTTATTTATTTTTTCCTTCTTTTTATGTGAGCTAAAAATGCAGTTGAAAAAATAATTAGATTAAATTAAAATCTGAGCTGGTTACGGTTTGCCTTAATAATTACATTTCAACTTGGATCTATTTCATGTGTCTTTATTTTGGTCTTCATTCACTGCCATTCTTTATATAACTGTCTCCTCTTTTTCACGTTAATTATCTGGAAGTTATGAAATGCGTAGTGATTCCACAGAGTCTTTCATTTTGGTGTTTGAAGTGCAGCTATCACATGTCCCAGTCACGAACTTGTTGATTAAATAATGCTCCATCTCAGCTCCGTTGCCACGTGTGTATAATAAAAATAGCAAATGTTGTCTCCCACTGATGAAGTCTCAACGTGCTGCTTAAATCTTTCCTGTCTACCCCCCCTGCCTTCACACAGCCACTTCTCCTAATTTAAATGGGCTATACTGTATTTAGGGAGGCGGTCACAAAACTTTGGCTTGCAGCGTAAAAGAACTATAATAAGTCTACTGGACTAAAAATGTTTTATAAAAACATTTTACTCACAGATAGGGCACCTGTCTCAACAAAACGTAGTGTCCTGATGCAGTGTTAGGTATCTGCAGGTTTCGGCAAGTCAAAATTAGAAATTTTTAAGACCTTTGTAATGTCACCTTAGATGAAATTTAAGACTAAAAAGAGCTATAAATGTAGGAAATGGTTGGGAGATGGTGCTGTATTACAATCAAATGGTAAATGGACTGTACTTATATAGCACATTTCTATCTTATCAAGATGCTCAAAGTATGTTACCCTGCAATCTGTGTCCTCATTTACCCATTCATAGAGCACTCTACTAGATCTCCACAATAACAATCAGTGCTTTAGATCACATCCGTACACCGATGAGAAACACATCGGACACAAAGAGGGATAAATCTCATGCCCAGGGACACTTCAGCATGTGACTGCTGGTGGAATCGCACCCCCAACTCTCACATTGGAGGAAGACTGTCCTAACCCCTCAGCCACAGCCTCCACAACCAAGCATTGCATGTCTCACCCAATCAAACGTTTAAATTTAGTTTGTGTTAGAGTTGTCTTGCTTTTTCATGCTGAGCCCCCTGGTTTTGTCTTCACAACAATGGACTAGTTGTGGAACGGTTCTGTGCAGCTGCTCTGGTTGAACTTACCAGGGTCAACACCCGATAAGGAGTCATTTTTGTTTGCTTGCTTCCGTCACGTAGATAGATTGAACTTCACCCCATGATTCATTATGATGGGCTGTGCCCACCCTGGATGTGGAGGCGGAGCCAAGGGCCAACATAAGGTGGGGCGTTCTGTTGCACGGGGCCTCCGCTTCTGGGTTAAGACGAGTCGGACGGACACCTCAGCTCTGAACCTGTAACCTTTTCCTGCCTTATGGACATTAAATTACTAAACTGAAATTATATACAGGTAGTCCTCGACTTACGATTTAGAGCCGTTCTCACGCGGCATCGTAAACTGAATATGACATAAGTCAGAACGTACGTAAATACATATGACGTACCTGTTTCCTCCGCCACCGCACCGCATAACTTTCGACGTAAGTCCATGGTGATAGCCTTCCTTTTCCTCAATGCACTGCCATCAGAAGAGTCCTCCTTGCATTTTGGGAGCCATAATGAAGGGCTAATGAAGGGCTAATGGCCTGCTAGCATGCTAGCAACGCCGTCCTCCTCCGTACAGTACTGTATTCCTCCGCCGCCGCACCGCGCACTGTATTCTTCCACCGCTGCGCTGCCACATTACGACGTTTAACGTCGTAAAACCGGCGTAAAAACCGACATCCGGAGTAACCGCGTAATGTGAATAAGGGAGATGGCGTCTTAACGTCGTAACCCGAGACCGTCATAACCCGAGGACTACCTGTATAGTAAAAATGTGAAGACGATCATCTAATTTGTGGTTTAGGGTAAAGGTGTAAGAGATGTGGTTAACATTAAAGGTACTGGAAAAAAAAACCACTTTCTGAAATAAGCAAAGCAAGCCATGAAAATCAGCAGGAAACCAATAATCTAATCCCTTTATTCTGAAAACTGGTTTACAGGAAACCCCAAGATTAGCATCGTTACCATCGCTCATTCGCTTCGATATTCAAGAAAAAGTAACATACGTTTTCTCGTAGATGGGCTTCTTGAGAGTGCATGCTACAAAAATGTACTGCACTAGCTTCCAGATGTTAAAGATCAGAACACAAGAAGATTGAGCATTTTTGACATGGACTTCTGCAAACGACTACACAATTACCATGATGACACTGAAACGCATTCTCCACACTGATAAGAAATAAATGGGCTTATTCTGCAGTTAATGTTGTAAAAGTATACAAAGCAGGAGCTGCCTGAACCTCCAAACATGCAGCTGTATTGTCCTTCAACCACTCACCAGTGCTGTATCCATGGGAACTGTAGCCACTAGCCTGCTGGAAGGGTGTGGCTGATGCGTTGACGCCAACATTAACGCCGTGCTGTTTCGACGAGGTAGGAGCCACCTGAACACAAAACCATGTCAGAACAAGGACAAGAGGTCCAACTACTAAAACAGTATTTGATTTTAAAACTTAAAAAGCCCAAAACAAAATTAATGAATAAATTTGTGCACAGCAGCAGTTAAAACTAAATTATTTAATTTAACTGAAACAAGTATTTTGTAGAATATTCCACATGTACCAATAGAAACTCAGCTATTTGTTTGAGAGCAATATTAACATGAAATGTAAATCTTCTAGACCCAAATAAAACCACATATGAACGTCAAATATACATTTGACTTAAAACTAAGCAATAAATTGTTCCAGCTTTTCCTGTCAGCACTGCTGGAACAATTTCTATTTTGTACAGAACATGACAAAAAGCAGCTTCACAAAGGTGCTCGCACCGTCTGATGATTAATTCATTTAGGGCCTTTGATTAGCACCTGGCTGGTATTTACCTGTATGTCATCTATGGAAGCAATAAGGTATTTATTTTTATTGCCCTCCTATATTAGACATGGTTTTAGATCTTGTCAATCCAGTTATGACAAATCACAAGTTGTTGATCAAAATATATTTTTAAAACCTGCTCAGAAAATATTAGGTCCTGATACTGTAGACTGGATTTACAGATTGAATTGAGATGATGGATGACCACATGCTACACTGTAATCTAATTTAGGTTTTAATCAACATATTTTGAAGTACCTTTGGATTTATTTGTTCTAAAACGGCCCCAAACCTGAAACATTTGTTGTTTTTTCCTTATTTAACAACTTTCCATCTTCTGTCATTTTCCAGCATCAATATCGTTCTGTTCCTTTAGATATCATAACCTATAAACACAGTTGAGCGATAAGATGCAGATCAGTGAAGTAAGCTAACAGTTTCTCACCGGAAACACAGCAGGTCCGTACTGGAAGGTGTTGGGCATGCCCGGCATGCCGGTGTAATACGGAAGGCTTGTGTAGCTGTAGCCAGGAGGCAGCGCAGGATTGATGAAGGGCTGCTGTGCGGTGTGGTGCGTCTGGGTCTGATTCTGTTGAGTCGGAGCTAACGTGGTGGCTGGAGCCGGGGATGATGCATCACCTCGACCGAACTTTGATAAGTCCCCTAAAAATACAGCGACAGAAAGAGTAGACGTAAGCCGTGGAAAACAGTGTCAAACATCAAAAACACGATGAACAAACTGTCACGCGTGAAAAGACACTTCAATAAATATAACCACAAAAACACAGAATCGTCTTATTAAATGTGAGAAAAGGATTCCCAAAACTTTTAATATGAACATCAACATATTCACCAGGTGATTTTTTTTAGATCTATTTACAAAGCACTGCATAAAACAGTAATTGTGAAATGAAAGGCAACAAAAAAAATTAGGCATATTTTGCTTTAATGAAAAATTGTGCATATTCATTTTCTACTTTTTTCAAGTCAAAAGAAGACTAATGTCAAACTGTTGTATGAAAAGTCGTTTTAATTCCAACTTTAATTACTCTAAAATAAGATTTTGCACTATAATGTTTAGGAGTTACCATTTCTGACACACACAGACGAGCCAAAACCTTTACGGTGCATAACACTCCTGTCAGTAACTATCAGAGTAATCAAAATCCAAAGCATGACTTCTCTCTCACAGCAATTCTAAATACATGCGTTTATTAAATATATAGTGCATGACTGTGGTGGGGTGAAAGGTCAGTTTCACTCATAATGGTGTCCAAAAAGTTAAATTAAAGAACATGAAACTACAGCTTGTATTTACTGCAACATAAAGAATTGTTGATGACTACCAGTCAAACCACAAGATCAGAGTAGTGGTCTTCATGAGTACCAATCAAGACTTATTTGATGGAAGTGGCCTTAATAAAAATAAGATCCAACATGGAGCCATAATCTGGTGACATTTATGTCAACAGTCGTGGAGTTACACCATGGACAACTTAGCGTGGACCGTTTTATGAACGGACAGGTAGAGACAATCTATGGATCAAAAGGTTTGACATTTCTACTCAGTTACTCAGTCAAGCTGGAGCACAGACAAGCTTTTAACAAAGGGGTCACCTCTGAACTTGAAATCAAATAGGGATTATCCCTGACCCATGAGGTGCCCAGCACTGCAGTTTGACATTTCTATATTAAAGGTTTATTTAGAGCTTGGACAAGAAATTGTCCACAGACAGACAGACAGACAGACAGACAGACAGACAGTACCATAATTTATTATGTTCCATCTTAGGACGAGCATATAAGAACAATGTTTGGAGCCTGGATGAATGCATTTGTTTGTAAATCCAGCAGCTAACATCTTATTTACTAATATCATATGTCATTAAATCAGCCTAAAGGTATATTTCAAACACCGACCAAGCTCCAACGGTCAAATGATCTAATTTAAGCAAGTTCGTTCAAAACTGGCATGTTCTTCAAACAAACACAAGCACATTTTAAAAGAAAAATAATATAGTTGAAAGCATTTATTTTAATTAACTCTTTTTAGTTTACCAGAATAAGGATTGGTCGTCAGAGCTCCTTCTCTGCCGGTCAGTGCTGTCGTGGGAGTTGCAAATGGGATGCTGTAATAATCCTGGAAAAAAAACAAACACCACAAGCCATTATGAAGTATGACTTGTGGTTATATTTTCTTATCTTAGTTAAACAACCTTCAGGTTTAACGAAACTCACCAATGGAAATCTTGTCTGCAGCATCTGTAGGTCATCATAGCCATACATCTGAGGCTGCGATGAAGGAAAATAAAAACGTCAGAACGTTGTGTTCCAAAATTTAATACATGACAAGAACGTCTGATAATCTCAGCATGAAGAATAGCTTGAATAAAAGCGTGACTTGAGGTGAAAGTTCTCAAACAAGTCTTATCTGGTTTCATCTTGTGTTTTTATCTCGTTTTTAAAGATGGGTGAGGTTTTACCTCATTTCCTTTAAAGCACAGAGCACATAGTCGCTTTTTAATCATATTGGGTCTATTATGTGTACATCATATATTTTATGTATGGAAAAGAAAGCTGACTAGCTTCACTGTAATCAAATCTGAGTACAAATAAAGTTGATTGAATGACTTACTGGGTAGGCATGAAGTAGACCAGGAGCCATAATATATGGGTTTGGCAGTAGAGGGGGCACTCCAGGTGGCAGGTTTGGAGGAGCTTTCCCTGTAGACAAAATCAAATAAAGCATTTTAAAAGACAAATATTTACCATTAAATCATTGGCACAACTGATGACTTGTTGACAATAAAAGCCTTGCTGACTCTGACTTGTTGCTTCACCGTTTACAACTAAAAACTTTTATCTTACATAGTCAAACAAACAACAACAACATAAAACATGCACATCTGATTGACTAATAAACCACAGTACATTTAATTATATATTAAGACATATATATTAAATATGTTGCTTCAAATCTGTAATTCAATTTTCCAGTTTTAGTGGATTAATAAATGTCAAGACTGAAATAAACATGAGCCAAATGGAGCTCCACCAGAGCTTAAAGACGCCCTTCAGCCAACTGGAACCATGTTCATTACTTCTTGAGTCAATCACAAAATATTTGAGCAATCTTTAAATAGTTAAGAAACAAAGTTTTGCAATGATCCGACTACCCTAGAGATTGTATTGTTGTACAGTAGTCTCTCGTTTATCGCCAAGGATCCATACCCTGAAGACCTTCGATAAGTGAAAAAACACGAAGTAGGAATAGTAATATTCTTAACAATGTTTCTAAACTCTAAATGCTCTAAAAGAGCACAGAATGTCATGACTTCAGCTCCCTGCCTTGTCTGCTCTTTGCCATCTGCAAGCGCTCTTGGCCACGCCCACTTTTCCGCTCTGCAGAGTGAACAGCTGATCAGTTGCAGCAGGAAGTTTATCCTAAAGCAAAATGGGCTGCACAAAGGTGCTAAATAATTTAAAATAATTTATTTTAAATAAAAATTAAACGCAGATCGTGCAGCTCATCCATCAATCAGCCAATTGTGTGTCATGTCCAATCTTAATTTGAAAAACCGTGATACAGAGCGAATCCGCGATATGAACCGCGTGGTAGCAAGGAACTACTGTACATCGATGCAAAGCTTTAATATGCATAAGAAAACATGGAATAATCATTTATTGCCTGGTATAAACAAAGTATAACTTCTGTTTTTTTTAAGTCAATTTATTAAAGCCCTAAAAACCCAACAGGTAATATCTATTGAACATGACAACATGATACACTCAGACTGGACAGCTGTAAAAAAAAAAAAAAAGCTAAAGCAACGACATATAAAGAATTTAATATTGGTGTGTATTTGAAGAAAGGCCTTTTAGAAGTTGTCTGACCTGAGCATGCAGCAGAGTTTCGTGTGGAAGATGTAGCTGAAGAGGGAATGGTTGAAGACATCGTGGAGACTGAAACAGCAGCGGGGGCAGATGATGGGGCACCCATGGAGGCAGCGTTGATGCCCATGGTCAGGCTGCTGACGGGGCCTTGGCCAGAGGGCGTTGAGACTGTGACAGGGCCTACTGAGGAGGCCTGAGGAGCCCCCAGTGACACATGTGCAGCAGCCATGGAGGAAGAGGAGGCGGGCACTGATGAAGGCGGCGGCACAGCCGAGACAGAAGTGAACGAGGAATGCAGGCTCAAGTCACCATCTACACTGGGATGCTGCAAAGACAAAATAAAGACGTGCTTAAGATAGATGAAATTACATTTCCATTAAAGTGAGTGGACATCTAATGTGTCCACGTAAACCACAGGAAATCCAGCTAAGAAGACAATGGAGGGGGGAAGGGCACATAAACGATTCATACTTCCTGTCTGTGGGTTAAAAAAATAAATAAATTAAAGCGCTCACCAATAAGCTTGAGTTGGATGTCCGGACTGAAGATGGAGCAAGGTTGTTTTGTTGTGATGGATGTGAGCTGTAATGGTTCACAAAACAAATCAAGTTGCATTTACGGACACTTTGCTCAAAGAAATCCAGTATAATTGGATTTCATCTATCTGCTTCTTACTTGTTGTGCTGAGGAGGGGGAATGGAGCTTGAGGGCAGGTCTTCGTTGTGCCCAAGAGCGCTGAGTGATGTCTGATTGGATGTGGTCAGTAACGAGGCAGGACCCGAGCCGCTGTCTGCCAAAGTGCCCATGCTGGAGACGGATGATGGCGCGACTGAATCAGAAGCTTGCTTTACTGAAACTACAGAACCTGATGAAACATTAAAAGAAATATTAACTTTCGTAGATTAAATTCAAACGAAAAGTCCAATTTTACAAATATTTTGAAGGAAAATAAACTTTTACCGTCCACAGACTGAGTTGCTTGTATTGAACTGTAACCATTCTGTAAAACCAATGATCAAGATGAGTTCACAGGAACAAGTCATTGATGCAAAGTTTACGGTGTTTAGATCTGGTATCATCAAGCAACCTAAATGACATGATCACAGACGTACAGCTCAAAGAAAGTCCCATCTGTTCTATAGTTAAGATTTGCGAGCAAATCTCAGTAACTCGCTTCAAATGGAAACAAAATCAAGTTTATAATCCCAATTTTAACATGAGTGGGTCTACTAAGGATTCTGTAAACTCAAACACATCCAGAACAGATTATTCAGGTGTGAAGAAGCAGCTCAGTGTGCACTCCTGCTCCAAAACCTCTAATAAATAAAAGACAAACATGAGATTCTTTGTTTTAAGCTTTTCCAAACATCAAAACAAGTAAACATCCTTCTAGAAACTGCTGTTGTGTCTGTGTAGTCACAAGGTGAACAGGTGACCCCTTCTGTTGTGAAAATGTGCGTGGCGTTCCAGACCATTGTGTTCGGGAGGTCAAATCAGGAGTCACATTACCCTCAAAAGCATCCTATGTCTTCACGTCTGTTTTGGTTTTCTCTTGATCTGATCACTAGCTAACTCAAAGTTTGAACAGCACTTTTGAAGAGCAGTCAAAAAGCTTATTTAGTCTAACTACAGGCAAAGTTTGACAACAATGGCTGAGAAAACCTAAAAAAAAAAAACAACGATCGGATAAGAGTAACACCATCTTTTTAGAACTGCTGCTTAGAAATGTCAAACTAGTCCTGTTAAAAGCTTTTTACCTTACATGAAGAAGCTCAGAGTCGAGCATGTAGCTCGTACTGGCTGCTCCTCCAAACCATTATGCTCATATAACATCAATAAATATTTAATCTTTTAAGTAAAAGGGTGAACTTTGGTTACCTTGGCCTGCATATCCTTCTGAGGAGAGGAGGAGACCGAAGGCGGGTAACGACGTGTTTGAGATGCTCTCTGATCATACATGTCCATTTGGCTTGAGTTGGAAAGAACTGGTGTTGACTCACTGCGAACGGTAATTATCAAAAAAAAAAATGCATCATGTGATCCCGACTTTAAGATTTTGTTCCCTTTACACTTGTTCACGCTTTATAAAGTCGAGCGTTGGAATTTACAAACCTGCTGGGACTCGTGTACAGACTGTTCTGAACTTGGTTACCCGGTGTCGTCGTGGCAGGAGTGGACTCATAGTCTTGTAGAACGGGTTCTGACCCAAACTGCAGCGCTCCAAACTGGAGATTGAGGCACGAGATGTCCGTCGATCCAGGCATCTCGACTGCCATTGCTGGGATCTAAGAAGAATCACGAAAAATGTTGGGAGTGTTCTTATTGTTAACGCTGCATCATAAAAGAGATGTTTCCTTCCTTTGAAACGCAATTATTAAATTTTCAAAATTAAAGAAGAATCGAGATGGGTAAATTTAAACTTGATGCTTTGAACAATAAAACATTGTTCACTATCATAGTCAGAGAGATTCAAACCATCAATTCAACACAAATAAAATCCGCTGACACAAAGTCACCAACTCATGTAAGCGTTTCACACAACTCGAAAAGACTTTTCCTTAAAAACTTAAGATTCAAATATCAGGTCTGCGATATCTACTGGCCCTTTCAGACAAATTATTTACAAGTCAGACAGTAAACAGGTCACCAACATGTCTAGAACAAGTACGGTTTGGAACAACTTTTTCATCTTTGTAGCATTTTAATTTTTTTCCTGCACCATTTCCTTCCAGCTCTGAATGTTACCTTTGTTGTGATAGAAGTTCTCTTCTTCTGCTGTTTGAGTTTGTGTTGCTGCAGAGGCAGTGGACTTGAACCCTGGTTATCTGAGGAACTTGGGGAGACCTGCTGACCTAGAGATGATCCAGCTGCCATTTTGGGAAGGGAGGGCGCAGGTGGTGGCGCCGCGTGGGGTGAGGATGTTGTTTGTTGCGGTAAGGATGACGACGAGGAGACAGGGGAGGAAGGAGGCAGCCCTTTGTCCTGCAGGAAAACATCCAACATGGACGAGGTTGGTGCGGCAGCCTGGTAGGGCTGTCGCTTTGTAAAGGGTGTATGGATCCCAGACTCCGACTGCGTCTTCATATCTGCACAGCAGTGAATAACGAGATTAAATCAAAAGAACTGCCTAAAAGCAGCTGATTATAAATCATTTAATTAAAATGGAATTTATTTTTTGATTAATGCACTGTTATCTCACCATACTGTCCCATTGTGGAGGCACTGGTGTCCCAGGATGAAGGAGCTGTACTGGGAGGTCCTGTCTGGGAGTGCTGTGCAGCCAGCTGAGCCAGTGCCTGGGCCGTTTTATACTGCTCCAGGAACTGGGAGCCGGTGGTCCCTGTGCTAGCTCCTTTGGCCTCTCTAACTTCTCCATATCCCTTGTTCAGCATGCCGGCCTGCAGCGTGGGTCAATTACAAAACACCTTTTTATCAAAACTCAACTAAAATCAATGCAACACTAACGTAGTTTAGACATAATACAAGTGGCCTCATCCTTTTCATATTAAGTAAGCAAGTGGTTTAGATGAAAGAGGTCAAGAGAAAGTGTGCATCAGAGCTGGAGTACCGTATTTTCCGCTGTATAAGTCGCACCTCTGTATAAGTCGCATTGTCCAATTTTGTCCAATAATTGGGAAAAA
>JAVCKU010000139.1:7404600-7414767 GCA_032273985.1 Hypsolebias coamazonicus | reverse complement strand
GCAAACAAATAATTGTTTTTAAGTGTTACTCTTGTTAAAGTCCTTCCGTGCACGCTCCTGTGGCCATTTGGCAGCCAAGCCATTTTTGGGAAAACACCGGCCCACATTTCCGGGTTGTCAGCGGTGACGCGCAACATATGCGACGTGTCAGCGGTGACGCATAATAGATGCGACTTATACAGTGGTGCGACACGTTTATGGATTTATTGGACATAATTGGACTGATGTGACTAATACGGCGGTGTGATGTGTACGCCGGAAAATACGGTAAATGGCTTTTATAACGTGTGTGAATGTTTGTGTTCAGAGCCCTGAGACGACTTCTGTTGTGACTTGGTGCTGTAGAAATAAACTGAATTGAATCTAATAGTTCGTGGTACTGAACGGATGTTCTCACCTTCTTCAGAGACTCTTTTAACCAGCTCGTTCAGCTCGTCCACCAACACCTTCTTCTCGCAGCTCATCATCCTTGAGAAGCACTTCTTCAGAGCCTGGCTTGTACGAACCTCATCGCCAACGCTGCACCGTAGCTCTTGTGCCGCTTCTTGTCCCACCAAAGCGTGGAACTCTGGGACCGCTGATGAGTACACACACACACGCACACGCACAGGTAATATGTGGTCTTGGTAAAACATGTATCTCAGTGAACAGTATACGTGGCCTTTAGGGGAAACCTGCATCTGTTGTAAACACGCTCCAGGCCCAGTGATGACTGTGCAGAACTCTTGAGACTCACATTGTAGAAAAGACAGAATCTCCTCAACTGGTCTGAAGCCACACAGACCCTGGAAGCACGTGAGGGCAATGGCCATCTCTGGTTTATGGTTGCTGTCTGGATAATGCTCCGGAAACTGAGCGTGGAGACTCTCAGCAAGCTCCTGACATCACACAGATCACAGAGAGAAGTTTCATAGACAGAGCACGTACATGAACACCTGTTGGTTCATCCTGACAAGACAACAATAATGTTACCAGTGATCTGTACTGAACATTAACAAAAGACCAGTAGGCACAATAAATAAGCTTATGTGTCATTTTTTAAATCAGGTTAAAATCATGTTGAATCCAAGTTATTTAAACACATGCAGTGGTCCATCGCTACTGCGCGGTTTGTTTTTTGCGGACTCGCTCCATCGTGGTTTTTCAAAATAAGATGAATTGATGGATGAGCCGCACGATCTGCATGGAATTTTTATTTAAAACACATTATTTAAAATGATTTAGCACCTGCTGCACCTTACTGCAGCCCACAGCTATAGAAAAAGCTTCCTCCTGCACCTCTGTGCAGCCCTTAAGACTGCAGGATAAACTTCCTCCTGCAGCTGATCAGCTGTTCGTACAGAGTGGAAAAGTGGGCGTGGCCAAGAACACTTGCAGGTGGCTGAATAAACTACTTCTTACTAATTGTACTCCTACTTTGCGGTTTTTCACTTGTCAGGGTACGGATCCACCACGATACATGTGGGACTACTGTACTGTGTGTACGCATTAGCACTTTTTTCTTTGTTATGGTTTTTAGTGGTTCCCAACCCTGGTCCCTGAGGAACACCATCCTGCATGTTTCGGTTGTTTCCTGCTCCAACACACCAGATTCAGTGATTTAATTACTTCCGCGAGTTCTGCAGAAGTCTGTTAATCACCCATTCACTAAAATTAGGTGTGTCAAAGCAGGGAAACAAATAAAACGTGGAGAATGGTGTCCCTCAAGGATCATGGTTGGGAACCACTTTATACCACAATAAAAATGGGAATGTTAAAAAGGTTTTCTTTCATTGGAGGGAATTTTTACATTCCAACAATATCCCTCTAATATTATTAGACGAACCTCCCTACAATACACTTTACCACCCAGTCCATACTTTTAAACAATAATTTTAACAGTTAATAAAAGGTAGTTGTACAAGGATCGTGACGTGACTGACGGCTGTCATTTGAAACTGCTAAATATTTGTTTCCATCTCCTCCAATCCTTCTGGTTTGAGTCAAACATAGAACACAACACGACCTTTACAGCATCCTGAACTTTGGAATAAAACAAACAAATTCTCTGACGTATTACGTAATTCAGATTGAGTGAGCTGAATTTGAAGACTTGAACGTGCGCATGTGTGTGTGCTCACCTTGTTGGGGTGGGCCTGTATAGACAAAGCTGTGTTGACCGAGAGGACTTTGAAGAGAAACGGCAGCTGACCCTGGAAGGCGTCCTTCACCTTGGAGCCCAGGCAGGCTGGGTGGTGGGCGATCCACTGGCCCAAGGTGGTCTGCGCGATCCTGTTGTCTTTAATTTGGGCATCGCCTTTAGGGTGGGAACCCATCCACAGCTGGAACAGACAGCATGACTTCAAGGTCAAACTGGACTAAAACCAGATCATACACAGAAAGACTTTTGAAAACTTTAACATTGCTGAGATTTAACGATCAGCTCTCTGAGACGGACCCTTCCTGTCATACGGTTTGATCAGGTGGAGTCCAAACCTGAATGACTTACTCTGAACAGACTCAAACTTTTCAGGTTGGTGAATGAACAGTGACCACTGCTGTATCATTCGTCCACATTAGTTATTCTTAGCAGAGCTTTTTTTTTTAGTTCAACTACTTTGATATGAACAAGTTAGAAATATATAAATCTTTTAATTTGTTACATTACGTACATGAAAATGCGTAAAATAAATAAATAAATAAATCTGTCACAGTCCTGACCAAACAACTACTAACAGGACAAGTACCGTAATTTCTAGACTATAAGTGGCTACTTTTTTCACACGCTTTGAACATCACAGCTTAAACAATGCTGCAGCTAATTTATGGATTATTTTTTATTTTTTTGTGATGGGCTAACAAGCTTCCTGACACCAAAACATTTTAGGGATTATTTTAGGGAGTCCTGTGACTCAATGAAACTGACTGTATAAATAAAAGGTCAAAAAATAATAATAATAATCTGACCAATGAAATTACTGAAAAAGTCATAGTGGACCAATGAAAGTCAGTCAGATCACAAGTCTACATGTCAGGGTAACTTACTTATTTTATTTATTTACCCTTTATTTATACAGGTAGTCTCATTGAGTCATGAGGACTCATTTTAAAGGGAGACCTGGTTTGGGAGCAGATGGTGGGGCTTAAGGGCCTTGCTCAAGGGCCCAGAGTGGGGCAAATGAGGGTGAAAGCAGGTGTGGGTGTTTCACCATTTCCACCCACATTTTGATGTTGTCTGTAAGGGGAGTCAAACTGGCGACCTTCTGATCAAAGACCCACCTTGTCTAACCTCTGCGCCACCACTCCCTTTACTTTCTACTTTGTAGCTTCTTGAAACCAGGAGGTTTTCTTCTGTGTTAGTACTGTCTGTACTTCTGTAGAAGCTGTAGTTTATGAATTTTCTATACTTTAATTATGTTATTGTGGCCATTCCGTAGTAGATTAGCTGGTGTGTTTGAGATCATCATTTTATCATGAACCAGTTTGGTCCAAGCTTCAGTCGTTGGACAAGCGGCTTCACATTTGAGTCTGGAATCCTTCGAGCTACAGAGGAGTTCATGGTCGACTCAGGGACAGCAAGGTGCCCAAATCGTGATCCTTCCACCTCCGTGCTGACAGTTGCCATGAGGTGTTTGAGCTGATGTGCAGTTTGTTTCTTGTTGAAGGGCAACGTTCAAGAAATTTTGTGGTTCATTCAGATACAACTTTTACAAACCTAAGAGGGGCTGCAGTGTCCCTTTTGGAGAGAAGTGGTTTAATCCTAAAATCATTCCAAACAAGCCATACCTGGTCAGTCTTTTTGTAACTGTACTGTAATAATCTTTAATCTTTAACTTCCTAACTGGACCTGGCAAATTTATTTGCACATGTAAATAATACTTCTAACTAGGCCGGTCCCGATAACAAATTTTGCTGGGTGATTAATTGCTTCAGAAATTATCGCGATAAACGATAAAATTGCTTGAAATTTGACAATAATTAGTAATTACTGTTAAATTTAAGAAGAAATGTTGGTTAACTTGTTTTGAGTGTAGTACCTTTTTTAACCACTGGATGGCAGTATAAGACTGTTTGAACCGAAGGATGGATAGTGAGGGAGCGAGCAGCGTGTCTCTTTCAGAAAAATGGGAAGGGAGACCCCTTCACTTGACAAAAAGGAAGGAGAGACAGCTCCTTCCTTTTTTCAGTTTTCAAAATGGCGGATGCTCGGTGTGGTTTGAACTCTTTAGCGTAACATTTGTCACAGAACGCTTCTAATAAAAAAAAAAAAATCAGTAAACAAGTTCTCAGCTTCTTTATGCAGAGAAAAACAACTTTTTAGACGAAGGCACGGGTTTCAACCGTGAATTTTGGAGCTTCGACAAGACAGAGGTTTTTTTTCCCAAAGTTGGCCTGTTAGCTTAGCTCGTAGCTTAGCTTCTCAGCTTTTAACAATCCCAAAGTGCGATTTTGGACAGTTAAAATGGATGTTAAAGAGAAAAGAGAAAGGGAGTAGTTCGTGAAGAGCACCGGAAGAGCACCGGATTTGAACTTTTTGTCAGCCGTTGTCCAGTAGAAAGAGAGAGCCGAACGAATGAAGATGAACGATAAAGCCGATAAATGAAAATGAGGTTGATAATTTTCATTTATCACGTGATTACTTGATTTGTTTATTGCAACAGGTCTAAGCCAAATCATGAATCCAGTTGAGATCCAGATTGAAATCCAATTAATGTCAATTCATTGCTTTTATGAAACGAAAAATTCAGTTTCAGCTTATTCTGAAAGGCCAGGTAATAAAAGTTATGTTTCTAAGGAAGCAAGCAAATTGTGCTGGATTGCACAATAGCACTTTTTTTTTTTTTTTGGTTTGCCTGTCATGTGTACAGCTTTTATCCAAGTTATTAATTTTAATTTCATCACTTTATTAGTGTCATAATGTCATGTCATAGAAGATAGGGAGGGATATAAATCCATTGAGCTTAGAAGCAGGTTAATAATACAAAATAAACCCATTTTTAATCTTAGAATAATAAGCGAGTGTCAAAATGTCCCTGAATATTTCTAATAAATTTCTATTTTACTTTATGCAGCCGTAAGCTGGATAATCACAACAAGAAGCCAGGGATTTTTCACATCAGCGTGGGTGAAAAATGACTGAAAATGAAAATGTCAGCAACATTTATCCACAGTAAACCAAAATAACTGTGCTTTTGAAACACAAGCCACAGAGTATCAAAGGTAATTAAGTTTTCTAAGTAAAATCTGCTAAAAGAAAAATCAGAAGAAATAAGACAGATGTAGCATCTTGAATGTCCACAGCATGCATACAGAAACTAATCTTTTCTGGCAAGACTCTGATTTACGGGCGCTGCTATCATAATTTTTCAGAATGTTGCGAGATGACAAGCCCTCTCCATTTTTTATCTGGGTCTTAATGCTTTTAGCCTCTCGTTTGGAATTAGCTGTCAGGCAATGCGCTCTTCTCCGCAATGCTTCTTTGGAGCTCAGATGACTGAATTAGGCTCTACCTTTAAAGATAATTGCTTAATTGGGGTCTTTTCATATGCTGTCGGTGGCTGAGGACCTGAAAGAAAGCTCTTAAAACTTTGTAATTATGCTGCAGAGGCAGACATTTTGTAACAGAGTTGTACAGAATGAGCTGAAGGACTCAAGCTATTTTTTTCTGCATCCTGCTACAATTGCAGGGCATTTTTCATTGCAAACAAATGAATCAGTTACTGTCAGTTCATGAATGAGATCTCAGAGGATTTCTGAATTCAGCTCGGCTGGAGACGAGCCAAAACCTCAAGCTCTGGTTTTGTTCCCTCTGCTGTCCCACTGTCTCCTGTTGGAAAGATGGAAGAACACCGTTAGACACGGCTTCTTCTCGCAAGTGCAGCTCTGTGGTGCAACGTGTCAGATGAAGAAGTCAATTTGTGTTAGATGTTTTGGGTGGCAGCATCACATACAGCAGCTTTCACCTGAGCCCAAAAGCTTGCGTGCTGTGGTGGGGGAGCAGCCAGAGAGGTACATACAGTTATGGTTTGAGGTGAATAACAGTGAGATGTTAGAGGGGAAGGGGGAGCAAGAGCACACCAAGGGAGGGGAAAGATTAGTTTTGGTCTGGTAGCGACAGATCATAAAAACTTGAAAGGGAGGAAAGGGAAAGGGAAAAAGAGAGAAGTGGGGGGGAGGATTAGTGCCACTTCAGGAATGACAGAGCAGGGGAACAGGGAGTGAGTGAAAGAAGAGTGGGCTGAGGGATGGGAGGAATCTTGGGAGTTTAGTTAGGATTAGTTTTGCTTCGCGGACTGGGGATTGTATGAGGAAGAGAGTTGGGTGATCTGGTCGGCGTCACGAAAACAAAACGTCTTATCAATCAACTGTTGACAAGGTGAGTCCCGGAGCAATCGTTCTCCTTCCCCTTCTGGTGTTTATCTGCTGGGCATCGCCTGCAGAGCAGCTTTACATCAAATGATACACTGGGGCATAAAGTGTTCACTGGAGTTAGCCACAAATATAAATATCTAGAAAATATGAACATGTGGACAACAGTCGTCACGAACACAACAGATATGTTGCTCCCAGCAATTTCAGTTTGGGGAAAAATGATGGAAATATTTTTAATTCTAAGTACATGAAAATTGTTTTCTAATATTAAGGTGTTGACCTCTTTGAACCCTATGCTGGCCTCGGTCAGTTTTTCTGGATGTTTTGTCTTTTCATAAAAAAATGCCACAAACATTTCAAAATATCCAGAGCTTTGTTTTAATAACTGTGTTCTTTTTCTTTAATTCCAGGCACAAATTTCTTTCAGCTGTCAAATTTTTCCTGTCCCCCTTTTGTCCATCCTCCTCAGTTTTCTGTTCTGGTCCCCTGTCTGCTCCAAAAATATGTAAACTGAATATCTCCAACACAGAACCGGTTTTTCTGCAGCTATTCCTGCGTTTGAGCGCACGCCAGGTCAAACGTTAGTGGTCGTCTTAATGTGCTAAAACCAGCTGAATGTGTCCACAGGGCAGAAAATCTGACGCCACAAACGGGACTCTGTTGGAGCTGGCTGTTCAGATCACTGGTGACATGTTCTGATCCGCTTGATGAACGTGTGAAAATAAGTAAAAAAAAAAAAAAAAAAAAAATTGAGATTGAATCACTAAAATAATTTTAAATTTCATTTAAAATATTCAAAATAGCTGAAAAATACACAGAACAAACCAATACACAGCAAGCACAGTAAATAATTTACATTATTTATTAGGAGGAACTACTTTTTGGGGCGAATGGACCACTTCTGTTATGTGATATGGTTTAATTGACACGACCAATGTGCAATTGTGCTTATTTGTTCTACAACGCCTGGTTATCAACGTGGTAAGTTGACCCAGACGTTCTGGATCTGGATCAGCACGTTCATGTAGAACAGGAGAAGCAGCATCAGAGAGCCAATCACAGTCATGAAGCTGAATAAAATAAAAATACAATGGGAAAATAAAAGCCATTAGACCTACATAATAATAAGCTTTCCAATACTGGTGCCACACCAGTCACAGTATTACAGTTCTTTATTTGAATCAGGTTCTTGGGCTGCAGGGCTTCCAGTTTATTCTAAAGCATGGCACATTTCCAGCAGTGAAGATCCTGTAGGTTTTAATTTGCCCAGTCTTGGTATTAAATGTGCAGTCAGATGTGGCGAATCATCATTCCTGCTACATGCACAACTCATCATGTTCAATCTGAGACAGAACTACTCAGTCAACACTCATGTTCTGCAAGATGACAAATTAAGCATATGGTGTAATAAATCTAAAAGTGGTAATGGAAAAATCTGCAACGACACACTCTGAAAACCATCAGACTCGACAGTCACTTAATTATTAGAACCAATGGAAAAACAAACTAATCGCATAACTAATTAAAGGAGTTACTGACCATGAGGTTTATGCTGGCGCTGGTCGTGCAAAAATAAGTCCCGTCTGATCATGTTAGCAACATGACTGGAATGCTCGGATGTCCACAGGAGGTCTTCAGAAGGAAGATCTTGGAAAAGGTATAGAGATGATGATGGGAGATCAGGAACTAGAAGCACAGAGAAAATCAACTTTCTGAAGTGAGTGTTGCTCAGGCTGTTCCACAATACCAGTTGGCATGAAATGTTCCAGCGGAGAGAAGCTGACACACCAGGCCTTAAAGACAGGATCTCATCAGCCGGGATCAGGAACAGCTGGTAGTCATTGGCACCGCCCTGCCACTCAGGAGGCTGAAAGGTGAGATTGGTGCACAACACATGGTGAGTCCAGTTAGCAGTGCTAACTGCTAACTGGACTCACCATGTGTTGGTGAGATGAAGCTTCATGAAGCACTGAGACTTTCCATTAAATAGCTCGACTCATGATCCAATGCGCCATGGTGCTTCATTTGCTCTTCTGCGCCATCAAGTGGACTATAAATGTAAAACTGGTAACATAACCGGTTTGTGAAGCTTTACGTTGAATAAAAGGAAAAATGGATTTTTTTGTCTGCCTCTTATATTTCGAATCTCGCGCCTACAAATGAGCCAGATCCTGAATCGGTCACGTGGTACGGCCCGCTAGCGAGGCCTCGAACGCCACTATCATCAATACACGCCTCGATACACGCTCCACATAAATCCTCCTGGATTATGAGACACACGCTTTGAAGCCTCGACACAGTACATGTCACTAGTTAGCACTGCTTTCATACAACAGAGGAAAATGAAATGAAATTTGAATGATTTGCAAAAAAAAAAAGGCTTATTCAGACACAACTGATGCCACTTCACCTTCATTCCTCACCAGTGAAGAAATTATTTGCAAGGTTGGACAACAGCGCAAATTTCATTCACCTGTGTTGTAGCTTTAACAGATTGTCTGGCCCTTTAAAACAACCCAAACACAAATTAATATGTGTATCTGTTGGACACTTGGGAAATTCTACATATATTTAAAGCAGAGGTTTATCTAAATTTTTTTAATGGGAATTTACAATGAATTAAATATTTTCTTTGTTTCATAATAAAGAATAACAGAAAAGATTCAGACTTTTTTTTCAGGTATACATTATAGTTCTGAGTCTGCTTTGAGAACTGTGGGTATGGACCCTTATCTGAGTAACTTCTCTGATGCTTACACTCTGCTCATCCTAATAGGAAATCACAAGTGATTAAATGTTATCTTAAAGGAAAGCATATCTGTCAGGCTATTTTTTTTTCCATTTGTTAGTTTGTTTGCAGTCTTTTGTGCTTTATGAGTTTAGTTATATTTTGTGTTTATTTGTTTTAATCAATCCTTTGTGTTTCCTTTGAGCCATCTGTCACTTCTTCTCGTCTAGTACCTGCTCAGTCAGTGCTCCTGCTTTCATTAGTCACAGCTGCAGCCACTCTTCCCATCACTCCATATTTTCTTTCTCACTACTTACCAACTAGTTATGCAGTATTACGACAAGGTCAGTTTCTTCTTGTGTGCCTCTCTGTCTACTTCATGTTTTGCAAATTTGTTGCCTCATCATCAATTAATAAGAAAACCCCCAAACGTCAAAGTTCATGCTCAATAATCCAGGTTAAAAATCCAACATGTTAAGTCGGGTCCTCTGGGCAGTTTTGTTGTGTTGAAATGTTTCATCTTTCATCCAGAAGACTTCATCAGTCCAAGGAGCCACAACAAACTCAGTCCCATATAGTGGACCAACCAGTTTGATGGTGATAAGATGGTTTCTGGAGTCTGCCCTCTTCCCTGTCAACTCCTCTGATGCAGCTATATGGCCAAAGTGATTCAAAACATCAAAGTTCATGCTCAACAATCCAGGTGGAAAATCCAACAAAGTTAAGTCAGGTCCTCTGGACGGTTTCTTTGTGCTGAAATGTTTTCTTTCAACAACAAAAAACTAGCAGGTTTTATTTGTTAAACTCCTTGTAGCAGTCTATATTTTTGGGTCCAAACATCCTGCCAGTCATCTCACCCACAGATCTTTGTTTCCAGTGTTTTTAACTAAGGTCATCTTATGCTGTGAATGGGCAACGTTATAACCGTTCTGATGTGCCTTCTCATGCGATACTGCGAGGCATTGAGATATGTGTTAGTTCTCAAAGTACATGATGTGGATGACAACCACCACATCAAAGCTCAGTATTTCTTAATTTGATTTAAGATGTAACCAATTAAAGGTAAAGGGAAATGAAAAAAAAAAGCA